>BMAV01018929.1:0-55543 GCA_019973955.1 Trichonephila inaurata madagascariensis
GTATAGGAAGTTGACGATCTGTTAATTTATTATAATTAAGATAAATGATCTTTTGGTGGTCTGACTTGAATAAAAGGGTTTTATGGGTTTTAAACCCTCACTTTAAGAAGGTTGTCAATTAAAAAAGTAATATAAGTTATTTTTAAAAAAAGTTGTTTTAAAAGAACCAATATGTCTCATCATTTTGTTTCCCACACCTCTAGCTTAGGGATGGGGAACGACATGTCACCCGGATGGTATGCCCAAAAATACAATTTTTTTTATTTTAAACTAATAAATTTGTAAATCCATTCCAACCCGTAATGACTCAATGAATAAAAAATGTTTAACTTAAAAGAATTATATTAAGAGGAAATTAAATTTACAGGTAATTATTAATAAGTAGTTGCTTTAAAAAATTTGCCGAAGTGGTGTGAATTTCATTGTCAGCAAAATTATTATTTTGGAACATCACTAACAGTTAATTGATGCAAAATTAAAAAAAAATTTCGTAATAATTGTTTGTTTTAAGAATTTTCAATAATTATTAGAGCTTAAATTTTTCGTCTAAAATAGTGCATTGCTTTTCTGCAGTATCATTACAAATTTTACATCAAGAAATAATTTATTAATTTTAAAGGACAGTTCTAAAGTGAAGGAGTAATGTTTTTAAAGAATCGTAAGCAACGTATTTGGAAATAAAGAGTTTAGAAATAGATGAATAATACAAGACAAATTGGTTTGGAATTGGAAATAAAGTGAAGACTCGTCTACCGACTTTTCTACGTTTCTCAGCAAGGGGAATCGGCAGAACCGTTTTTTACCACCCCGGCCCCTAGACCCTTCAAATTGTTGCACCCTTCCCCCCCTCACTATTTCCAGTGCAATCCCCTCCTTCAGTTCTTACTTTGCCAGTTTTTGTTCGGGCGGGATTTTCCCTTAACTCTCTTATTCTGTTCCCTTTCTTTATTTTTGCTGTTTGTGTACAGTTTTAACAATTATCCACTACTATAGACACGCCGTGTCCCGGACTAGCAACCGTAAGGAAAAGATAATGACATGGTTTGGTCGTCTTGCTCATTTATTACCTTACACAGGCCAAACGGGGGCGCCCCTGGGAGGCGGGGATAAACCACGGGGCGAGCATATCGAAAAAAAAAAGATTAAAAAAAATTTTTTTACTGGAATGAAGGAAAACTATTTCTGACAATGAAAAAAAAACACATTTACACTGATATAATTTATATATATCATGTGGGATATTACGTCATTAAAAAAAAAAGCTTCTACTTGAAACCCCATTAGTATCTTTGATACTATAACCAAATAAAAAAATTTTTTTTTGATTTGTGTAACCCATGATGAGAGATTTTTTTTTACGTTTTTTTCAAACAAAAAAAATACTCTTTTTAAGGGGAAAAAAAAACCCCGACCCAAATCAAAAATTTTAAAAAGATAAAAATTCATCACTTTATATTATTGAAATATTGTACATTTGCTGTAGGGAGCAGAATTTTGCTGCATTTGACCTTCGAACTTCTTTACGGTTAGTTACGTCCCTGCCCCTCTTTATGTATTTGATTTTTTTATTTATGGAAGTTGTAAATAAACTTTTCTGCTGCACTTTTCCATGTAAAAATTTTTTATGATTTTTTGGAAAAACACAGAGAGCACTTTGAAGGATTACTTTGGGCCCAAAATTTATTTTTTTGAGTATTCCCAAACATATAAAGATAATGAAAAAAGTTTTTCACATTTTTTTTGAACATCCATATTTGTATTAAATACACTTTTAATCCGGGAAATGTCACGCCGAGCACAGAGTGCACGAAATCGGGAATTTAGGCAAAACTGTTTTTTTTTACCCAATGGCCTGACATCTGTGACATAGCCATCTTTTGATAACTTGACGTGTTGGATCCGCGTAAGTTAGGGTGTGGGGGTTATCTAAAGGATGGGCATTTTATAATTCTTAATACAACTTTTTTAAAAAATAACTTAAATTAATATTAATGAACAACTTACTTTAAGTGAGAATAAACCAAAATTAGACCAAATATTTAAGTCAGATCGCACAACTAGATCATTATCCTAAGAAATTTTAAATTATCCCCTAATAGAGTTTCCCTATATTATAATATCATTTAAAAAGTAACCCTACTACCTTGGTTGAAGACTCATCTATTCTGCTTCTTGTAAATAGTTAGATGTACCAGACAATTATTTTCCCTTATGAATATTTTTTCGAAGGTGGGCGTTTCCTTCTTCCTTGTGGTAGGCCCCCCAACACTTGTTCGAACGTTCCACACTAAGTTTTTTAAGATTGATATTCTCTCAAAAACTTTCATCCTTCAAAAGTATATCTTATTTGCATTTTTGCTTTGTTTCTTTTCTTGGTTTTTGGACGTCCTCGCGTCCTTCTGCAACATAACCATGTTTTTTGACGGCCACGATTTGGAAAAAACTTTTCCAACCCCAATACCAAGAAGAGAAACGGATAAAATATGTAAATAGATATATTTTAAAAAAAATAAACTTTGATAAAGATATAGCGCGGCAATTTAGAGGCAAAGGGAATTTTTAATAAAGAGCTAGCAGCCCATAGTTTTGGGAAAGGGAATAGAAGCCCAATAAAAAGGGTTGGAATTCGTATAAAAAGTAATTTAAATATCTCTATAGGTGAAGGAAGGAGATCCAAAAGGAAATTTTTTGACAAGGTAGTTAGATGAATCGGTTTATTTATTAAAATTAAAAAAAGGATCTGTTTGTTTGACTTAAATAAAGGGTTTTAAATTGGGGTTTTAACCTCACTTTAAATAAATTTGTCAAATTAAAATTAAGTAATATAAGTTATTCTTAATAAAAGGAAAAACTACTTTCTCATCTTTTTTGAAAATCCCACACCCTTTTACGGATCAACCAAGTCAAAGGGATTATGTCGCAATCCCAACGTGTATAATTTGGGGTTAGGTAATGCGGGGGATAAAACGTTCTCCAAATGTACTTTTTGGGGGTCAAAAAAATTGCGAGTTTATCGAATCTATTGAGAAAAAATACAGTTCAAATCCCAAAAACTGTCATGTGTTTTTTAAAAAATCATCTCAGGGGGAAGGGGGTCAAGATTGGGATTCGATATTTGGTTGTTGTTAGTGCAAAAATACGGATTTCCGCAGCTCAAGGCTGAATTGCGAAAGTTTTCCCCGTCAAAAAAGAAAGAAAAAACCAATTTACGCGTCCCAAAGAAAACAGGAACCATCTGATTTTGTGTATCAATTATTAAAAATAGAAAAAGTTTAAATTAGGGAAAGTCCCAAGGGTTATGGATCTATTTTAGTTCGACTCGAACCACAGATCCAAGATTATGTGGAAGTGAAAATACAAAACACATACAACTTTTAGAAATTTCTAAATTCGAAGGGTTTTTCTTAAATTAAAAAAAGGTTCTCAGAACGTAATATAGATAGAGAGGCCGCATCGGATGCCTAAATGCTAATGGTAGAAACTGGAGGTTTTAAATAAGACGAAAACCAAAAAACAGTAAAAATGATTTTTTCGAGAATAGCCGTCAAAAAATAGAGGGTTTGGGGGAATAGGTTTCAGAATAATGATCAGAGATTAAATAACAGGGGTTACTCATTTGAAATAGGAAAATAATTTTAATAGAGGAGACCGTGAAATAGGGGTTCGAATGAAAATTTCAATCTAGGCGATAGGACGCAAAGGGGGGCGATTAAAAAATTTTGGGGTTTAAAGATCACCTCAAGGGGTGTCAAAAGAACAATTAGGCTTTCTCCGATTGTATATCACCCCTGAACTTCCCCACGTTCCTATTTTTTAAATAACACATTTTTTTAAAGGGTATGGGACACCGGAGCAGATAAATCATTTATATCGGAAGAAATATATAGAAAAAATTTTTTCTTTAAACAAATTAAAAAACCGACAGGTAATAACAGCACAGGGTGCGAAAGAAAACTGGGGTTGAAATTTAATATTTTGGATGGGCAATTCGAAAGGGGTTGGGCATTTCATTTTTGAAAGATTTAGAATACCCATGTATTCTGGTATCATTCATAAGTGTCAAGAATCGTATTAGATTTTGATCAAAATCGTTGAAAATTCCCCAAATTTTCAAAAAAAAAGGTGGGGGAACCCAAATTAAAAAGGAAAAGGTTGAGATAGTTTTTGCTAAGACAAATTGGGGGGGGTAGAAAAAAAAAACAAAAATTTGTTTAGTAGTTTTAAAGGGGGTTTTTTTCATACAAACCAGGTCTTACCAGTTTTATACCATAAATTGACACGGGGGATAAACCAGTAGCTTCAAGGCCATATAGGTATGACCGCACTGCAAACAATAATAGATTTTCACATAAAAAAAATGTTACAAGGGGGAAACGATTTTTCCCAACAACCCCCATAGCGTCACCTGTTGTTTTATGCAAAAAAAATTTGGGGTTACCACCGGATAACCGGGAAGCATATGTTTTGGGTAGACATGAAATTAATTCACCAAAGTATCCGCGTCCCCCTTTACCTTTAAAAGATGATTTAAACAAACACCCCATATACAACAAGTCATCTCTGATCAAAGAAGTGGGTACTTTAAAATGGCAGTAAACCCCTGAATTTTTTTAAGCCGCATTTGTAGTAAAAGTGGCACTTTTCTTTAAAAGGGATGCCATTGGGTTTATCGGAGCAGCCCCAAATTTTAAAAAAGTAATTGACATAATCCAAAAACCGGTGATGGGAAAAATTTTGGAGTGTTTATATGGACGCGTTATTAAAAGTTCCACATTCACTCACCATGTTGAGCATTTAAGGGAATTTTTTCGTTGTTAAAGGATGGGGATTGACATTAAATAAGGAAAAAGTAAATTTGGGTGCGATGAATTGAAATATTTAGGATTAATTATTAGTAAAGAAGGAATTAAAACGGATGAGACAAAGGTTAGATTTCAAGAGTGAAACCGCCCAAACCAAAAGGGGTCAAGTTTTGGGGTGTCCCAGTGGTCGCGAAATTTAAAAAATTATGGGAATTTTTTAAACCCTTTATAATCTTAAACAAAAATTTTAAAAATTTGTCTGGCCCAATGAAGCACAAAAGGATTCGAAAAAGGGTAAAGGAGGCGTAACAAAAGCGCTTTTTAAAAAATTACCAAACTTTCAGGAGCCATTCGAGTTTTACAGATGCCAGTTCGATTCGATTGAACGTACTTAAAACAAAACAGACCTGTGGTATTTGCGTCAGTACACGAAAACCAAGAGGTTATACGTAACCAAAAAGAGAATGTCTGCAGTAGTATGGGCGTTGAAAAAATTTAAACATATTTGGGAATAACCCTTTAAAAAGGTTATAACGGATCACGCCGCCTTAACACCCCCAACACATGGAAAAAATTTGTCAGTAGGATGATTAGAGGGGAACTCAAGTTGCAGAATTCAATATAGAATGGGAACATAGACCGGGAACTCAAATGCGTGGCGACATTCTTTCAAGGAATCCCGTGAAAGTATAATTGGAAAAAAAATTAAATTGTGCCATAATCGGGGGATTTGTACTTACTTGCGAGAACAATTAATAACAGAACAAAAAAAGGACCCAGAATTAGGTCATATCTATAGATATTTAAAAAACCCGGAAGATAACCGGTTAATGCAACGAAAATTTAAAATTGGTCGATTTCCTTTATTGGGATTGTTATTTTAGGGAAACCCGCAACTTCATTGGTAAAATGGTGCACCCCAAAAACCCTTAAAGGGAATGAAATAATAGAGAATTTCATGAAAAACCAAATTGTGGACACTTAGGCAGATTTAAAACGTATCAAAAAATTGGGACGTTTGTTATTTCCTACAGGGAAAATTATTGATCAATATGTCTCTACATGCCATATGTGCCAAGTTAATAACTATAAAAACGCGTTACCACTGGTCGATTAAACCCAATTATATCGAATTATCCGAATGAGATAGTGACGTTAGTTTTATTAGGCCCGTATCCTTTTCGAGAAAAGACGTAACCCTATATTTTAGTAATAACCGATCATTTCAGCAAATGGGTGAAATTTACCTCTTAAAAGGCCTCATCTCGTATAATAGGGATATTTTTTGATAACTTTATATCGCATTATGGGCCCCAATAAAATTAATAAGTGAAAAGGTCCCCAATTTTATATCCGAGATTTTTTGAGCACTTAAGGAATTAGGCAAAAAGGCTGTGAAGACTTTATATCGCCCCAAACAAATCGGACTAAAAAAGGTTAATCGAGATATAAAATGATTAAATTATGTTAAACCGATACTTGGGATCAATTCTTACGTGAGTTTGTATACGTATTTTTCGGCGGTGAATGAAAAAACGGAAAAAAACACCGGTGAATTATTTTAGGTCAAAAATTGATTACACCATTTCAAAAACTGTTATGATATCGGAAAGTTCAAAATTCAAAAAATTTAAAATATAAAAAAAGTTTAAGGAAGCTAGACTAAGTACGAAAAAAAACAGGAAAAGGGGGGAAAAAAATTATAATAGACGTAGAAAAGACATAAAAATAAAAGGGAAATGAAGGGGCTTATTTGAAACACACCCCGTAAGTTCAGCACTAACAAAGTATTGGGAAATTTAAACAAAAATTTGAGGGACCTTATAGAGTAATAGAAGTTAAAAACAACAATAAAATTTTTTATGGAAATCGGAAAAATTAACGTTAACGTAGATCAAATAAAAATATATCGTCATAGGAAATGTGACGAGGTCGAATTAGGAAATATCCCAAAAAGTAAAGATCAAGTCAGGAAACTCTACTTCGGAAAAAATACATCAAAGAAAATGAGTCACAAAGGGAAGAAAAATCTGCGGTGAAACGTAAGTTAGAGGCAAAAGGGGTTGGTAACCAATCAAATCAATATAAAAATACAGAGAGGACCCAAAAACAAATCACTGGTCGATCACTTCCCAGTTCATTTGGGAATGAAAAAAAAAGCAAAAAAGGGTAAAGGGAAAAATAGGGGGGATTAAAAGTCAGGTGTGTCAGGGGCAAGTGGACCCCAAAGAAAATGGCAAAAAAAGGGACACAAAATATAAAAAAAAAGACAAATGTCATCCAGTACTACAAACGGAAAAAAAAAACAGGAGAATGCACAGAAGTTCCAGATGAATCAAACTACTCTAAAGGGCCCCGACGGAGAACAAAAAACCCCCACCCGCCAAGGAGACAATAGGGGAAATCAAGGAAGGGGGCGACAAGGAGTTACAATCCCCTAACAAACAAAACAAGAAAATTTCCCAAAAACCGAGGAAAGAAGAGTGGTAGCACCTCATCGTTGGATGTTATTTGGAGAACCCTATAAAAATCAGGTTGTATTGTTTCTTTTTTTGATCTTCCAACAATGGTCGGAAAATTTCAAAGAAGAAATCCGGCGGTGCAAAAGTTATAAGCCGTCAAAAATACAATGAGTGTTTATTTAATTTTGGAACTTTTTACTTGTTAAAAATTTTTTCTGGGGAAAAACATTTGTAATCCCCTTTTTTTCTTCGATTAGACTTCGTGAGATGGGAAAAATTTTTTGGTTTTTTGTTATAATAGTTTATTGAAAAATGTTTGAATTGTATAATATTGTATATATATATGTTGTTGTATTGTTACGTATTATGGGCATCTGGTTCAGGGGAAAAGCGGCGGGCAGGGGACAACAAAATAAAACGGGCTGCGCGGCTCATTGGGAGTTTTTTGGGAACCCGATGTGGGGGTGGAGATGAAAATTTATTGTGATATACAAATAATATATAATGAATAATTGTGTTATTGATATTATGGAAATAGAGACTCAAAAAAATTTTTTCAGGGGCTGACCCTGAAAATCCAAAAATTTTGAAAATTATAACCAACAAGAAAAAGGACGGAAGTTCCCGCTCCATATGCAGTGTTAGATGCAAAAGATTGGGTCTGCGCACCCAGAATATTTTTAGAAAATTTAAGTGTATAGTTATTTTAAGAATTGGGTGTTAAAAGTGGGGGTGGGGATAAATTAAACAGTAATTATTAATGTTGGCCTAGTTATTGGGGAAAAATTTTTTCACTTGAATATTAAATTTAATTGAAGATGGAATGAAAATTAAAAATCAAGATAAATATTGGAAATTATAAAAGTTAAAATGAGGATTTAAAAATTAAAATTTAAATAAAAAATCAGAAAGCGAAGAAATTTTGAAATAGAGATTTGGGCACGTAATTTATTAAGGGCATTGAGAACCCCAAAATAAATCGTTTTTTTTTCTTGGAGGGTTGTGACGTCTCTCGCGTCCCCTTCCTGCTAACATAACCCTTTTTTCTTTGGCCCAAAGATTAATGGCAAAAATTTTCCAAAACCAAGAAAGAAACGGATCAAATATTAAATGGAATATTTAAAAGGATAAAACTTTTTATGATAAAAATATAGCGCGGCAAGTTTAGAGATAGCTTAGTGTGGAATCTTTCAGATCAAAGCACGTCCCATCTTTGGAAGGAAAAACCCAATAAAAAGAATTGGAATCGTCGTTTTAAAGTGAATTATAAATATCTCTATAGGGAGGAAGGAGATCTGCAAAAGGTAATATTTGACATAGGTAGTTAGATGAATCGGTTTATTTATTATAATAAAATAAAGGATCTAGTTGCGTGATCGCTTAAAAACAAAATTTAATTGGTGTTCTCTCACTTTAAATAAATTGTAAATTAAATTAAGAATATAAGTTATTCTTAATAAAAGTTGTATTAAAACTACTATGTCTCATCATTTTTATAATCCCCCACCTCACACGCGGATCCGGAACGTCATAGTCATCCAGGATGGCTATGTCACGGGTTGGAAAAGTTTTTCCATTAATCGTGGCCGTCCAAAGAACGTAGGGTTATGTTAGAAGAAGAACGGAGATGTCACAACCCCCCCAAAAGAAAAAAAGTGATTTTTTTAATTTCAATGCCCTTGTAAATTGTGCCCAAATTTTATTTCTGAATCTCTTCGCTTTCTAAAAATTTTATTTAAATTTTAACCTTGAATCCTCATTTTAACCCATAATTTCCAATATTTATCTTGACTTTTTTTCATTATTTATCGTAGAATTAAATTTAATATTCAACAATTTAAATTTAAACTCTAAAATAAAAATAAATTTTATTCCATTAACTAGGCCAACATTAATGATTGTTTTTTAAATAAGGTCTATTCTCATTTTACATATATACTTAAAGTAACTTAAATATTGATACACTTGCCTTTTTCTCTCGAATTTTCCGGGGAAAGACCCAAACTCTGCACCCACCAACATTTCATAGGGAGCTGGTTTTCCCTCCACGCCCGTGGGGGGCTACATATCAGCTATAAACACTAGTTTCGGGTTTTCCCCCTGAAAAAAAAAAACCTCTAAGTTATTTTGTCAAATCTATGTTTTAATAATACCAATAAGTTTCAAAATTTTTTATGCATTATATATCATTTGTAAATCACAATAAACTTTCTTTTCCCACCCCGCTCTGGTTCCAAAAACCCCCAATGAGCGCGCCCCCTTTTTTAATTATTGTTGTACCCCGACTAGCCGTTTTTCCCCGAACCAGATGCCATAATAGGAAAAAATAAACATATTTATAATACATTATTATACAATTAAAAAACTTTTTTTCCATAAACCATTAAAACAAATAACCGGAATTGTCGTCTCACGAAGTCATACACGAAGCAAACAAATGCGAAATTTAAATTGTTTTCTCCAAATGAGAAAAATTTTTACAAGTCAAAATTTCAAAAATAAATATACACCTTGTATTAACTTTTTTGATTATAACCAAACCCCCCGGAGACTTTTTTTTGCAAAAATTTTCCGACCACTTTTGGAAAGATCAAAAAAAAAATGAAACAATACAACCTGTTTTTTATTAGCCCCCGCATAGGACGTCCAATGACGGGTGCTCCACTGTTCTTTCCTTTTTATTCCTTGTCTGCACTGGAATTTTTTGTTGCCGTTGTAGGCTTGTAGTCCCTTGTCGGTTTTTTCTTGTTTGTCTTGTTGTTTTTTGCCGGTCGGGACCCTGACCCTTTTCCCCAAAGGGCTCGGTTGTAGTCGGTCCATCTTGAACTTCAGTTGTTCCGTCTTGTTTTTTTTTCTACTTTATAAATATTACTGGATGACAATGGTCTTTTGTTAATATTATTGTGCCCCTTTTTCGCCATTTTCTCGGGGGCCCAATTGCCGATCCATACGCCTTTCTTTCCCCTTAGCAGTTTTTTTTCTTTATTTTTCTGTCATTTGTAAATGAACAGGAAGCGATCTACCAGTGATCGGGTTTATCGGTCCTATCTGTGTTTTTCATATTGTTTTGATTGGAGATTAACCCCTTTTCCTCTAACTCACGTTTCACCACAGATTTTTTTTTCCCATAGTGTATATTTGATTTTTTGATGACATTTTCCGAAGACTCTTTTTCCGACGTGATCTAATACTATTGTTCTACCTGTTCCTACCTCGTTGCATAGGTCCTTAAAATTTTTTTGAAATTTTGGGAACAGATTTATTTCTGCTGAACTTAAAGGGTTTTCTCAAATAAGACCCAATCATTTACCTTAATTTGTATATCTCGTTTTCGTCTATTATAATATTTTTTTCCCCCCCTTTCCTGCTTAGTTTTCGTACATAGTCAGCTTCATAAAAAGATTTTTTGATGTTTCAACGTAAATTTCCCGATCCATCTGAAATCATTACTAATTTTTAAATGGGGTAAAAAATTTTTCGACCCAAAATAATTCCAGGTGATTTTCCCGTTGTTTCATTAAACCCGCCGTACGAATAGCGTAAGCAAACTCACGTAAAATTGATCCCAAGTATCTTTTATCATTAACATAATTTGAATCATTTGCACTATATCTCGATTAACTTTTTTTCAGTCCGTTTTGTTGTGGCCTATATAACAATTTCAGCCTTATGCCAATTTTTCACTTAAATGTTAAAAAATTTCGGATATAAATTGGGGACCATTATCATTAAATTTTTTGGGCCCAAAACGCGATATAAAGTTATCAAAAAAATACCCCCTTTTAAGACCCGAGGCCAAAGAGGTATAATTTCGCCCATTTGCTGAAATGATGGTTATTATAAAATATAGCGAAGTCTTATTTCGATATGGGATACGGGCCTAACAAATCTAACGCACTATCTCATTTGGATAATTTGATATAATTGATTTAACCCAGGGGAAACGCGTTTTATAGTTATTAACTTGGCACATATGGCATGTAGAGCATATTGATAAATTTTTTCTTTTGTATGGGAAATAACAAACGCCCCGTTTTTATGATCTTTTAAATTCCCAAAATGCCCTGAATTTTGTCGAAATTCTCTATTATTTTTTCCCCTAAAGTTTTTGGAATGTATACCTGCATTTCACCTAACGACGTTGGGTGTTTTGCATAAAAAAAAACAATCCCCCAATTTTTAAAGTCGAAAACCAACTAAATATCGTTGCATTACAGGTTATTTCCGGTTTTTAAATATCATAGTTTGCCCAAACTAGGTCATGTTTTTGTTCTGTTATTAACTGTTAACTAAGTGATACTAAATTTATTATTGACAATTAATTTTTTTCTCTATTATACTTTCCAGGGATTCCGATGTATATCTGCCACCGCATTTTGATTCCCCCGATCTGTGTTCCCATTCTATTTTAAAATTTCCCGCTAATTTGGTGCCCATCTGATCATCCAATGAAAATTTTTCCAGGGTTGGGGTTTTAAGGCAGCGTGGTCTTAAAAACAATTGGACTTTCCCTAAATATGTTGGGAATTTGTTCAACGCCCATACTACTACTAGAACTTTCTTACCGTATAATTCCTCTCTGCTTTTTCAACGTAGTGAAGCAATATAACGGCTGTTTTCTTGATTAAGCACTCCCCAAAACCTTTTAACTGGCTTTTAAAATAACCCTGAATGGCTTTGAAATTTTTGGGATTTAAACGGCCCCTTTTTTACAGCCGCCTTGACCTCTTCGAATGCCTTTTTGCTCCTCTTTGGGAAAAAACGTTTTTTTTTTTCTTTTAAAGAAAAAAGTGGTCAGAAAGACCCCGTAATTTTAATAAATTTCGCGTACCACTGGGATACTAAAAAACTTGGAACCTTTTTTTGAGTTCGGGGGGGTTTCATCTCTAGTATGGCTCAAACCCTTTTCCCCACCCGTTTTGTTTCCCTTTTTTCTTAATAATTAACCCTAAATACTTCAATTCATGCCCCCAAAATTTTTACTTTATCTTTTTTAATGCAAACCTATTTGCAACAACGAAAAACTTTTTTTTAACATGTTTGAATGATGGAGACGTTATTATAACGTCATCCATATACACATTCACAAACTTCCCCATCACTGGTTTTAGGATTAAGTCAATTGCCTTTGAAAATTTGGGGGCTGCCCCGATAAACCGAATGGCATCCGCTTTAAAACATAAATGCCACTTTTTCTACGAATGCGGTCTTGCAATATCACTGGGGCTTACTGCCATTTAAAAATACCCCCTTCTTTGATCAAGAATGACATTATTGTTGTATAGGGATGTTCGTTATTAAATCATCTATTAACGGTAAAGGGTATCGAGGATAATTTGTGATCGAATTTAGTTTTCTATATTTTACTGCAAATCTATATGTTTGGATTATCCGGGGGTAACCCATTATTTTTCTTGCATAACACAACGGTGACGCGTAAGGGGGTTGAATTGGAACAATCTTTCCTCTCGTAAAATTTTTTATGTAAAAAAAAATATTGCTTGTTTCGCCGGTTTCTGTATGGCCTGGAAACTACTGGTGGGTTATCTCCGTGTCAATTTCATGGTATAAAAAAAAAGTAAGACCTGGTTTGTCTGAGAATAATCCTTAAAACTACTAAACAAATTTTGTAGTGTTTGTTTTTTTGCCTCCCCCAATTTTGTCTTTGACAAATCTATTTAACCTTTTTCCTTCAATTGATTCAACCACCCATTTTTTTGAGAATGGGGAAATTTTTAACGATTTTCGATCAAAATCTAAAACGATCCTTGATCCCCTTTAAAATCAACACCTAGAATACAGGGTATTCCAAACCGTCAACACATGAAAACCAAGGTCTTTTTAAATTGTCTGATGCGAATATTCAATTCCCAAATTCCCCTGTTTGGCATTTCGCACCCTGTCTTTATTCCTGGGCTCGGATTTTTTTAAATTTGTTTTTAAAAAAAAAAATTTTTTTATACTCTTCCGATGTAAATGATTTATCTGCTCCCGGGGCCATAGCTTTCAAAAAAAGTTATTTAATAAAATAGGGGAAAGGGGGGAAACTCTACGGGGGATATACGTTCATATCGGAAAAAGCAATTGGGATTTCTCTTCTTATTCTTTTTTGGGGGTTGATCTTTAACACAAATTCAATCGTCCCTTTTCATCCCTATCGCCTGACTGAAATTTTTACTGAACCCCCATTTCTACGGTCCCCATTAAAATTATCATTTCGCCATTTCGAAAATTTGGGAACCCCTGTTGTTGAATCTCTGATCTCATTCTGAAAACTATTCCCCTCGAACCCCTTTTTTTCGGCTATTCTCATAAAAATATTTCCCCTTTTTGGTCTACGCCCCAAACCCCAAATTTCTCCAGTTTCTGAGGGCTGGGTCCCCTGGGTTAGGGATCACGGAGGGATGTCCCGGTTTGATCCCAATACCACTAAAGACCCCCGTGAGGGAGGGTGCACGTTAAATTGTCGAGAGCTGAAATGTCCCCCGTTGGTGTGGTGTGGTATTGGGGGAAAGGGGGGGCCCGCTCAGGTGCGTCCACGTCATTTACCGTGGTTCAAAATTACGTGGTCCGTCGCCAAAAGCCCCGTGTAGCTGAACAGTGGGCGTTAATATTCACCAAACTCAAATTCCAGTTTCTGGATTAGCATCAAATTTAGGCATCCCATGCGCTTTTTACCTGTCTTTCTACATTATCACTATTCTGAACCCCCTTTTTAAATTTTTAAAAATACCTCTTCAAATTTAGCCAATATTTCCAAAAATTGTCGGTGTTCTGCGGATTGCGAACTTCCACGTAGTCCGGATTGTGGTTCGAGTCAAAAAAATGTGATCAACCAACCGCCTGCGACATCCCAGCTCTAAATTCTTCTGAATTTTTAATAAATCGTCAAAGTCTTTGGCTCCTGATTTCTTCCCTGCTGTGACGCGAAAAACCCGCCTCCAATTCTTTCTTTTTTTGATTGCGAGAAAAACTTTTTCAATTCAGCCTTGGTGCCAAAACCGTCGTATTCACTACACCGATCCAAAAAAGAACCAACTTGGCCCTTCCCCCAGATGACTTTTCTAAGCACATGACAGATTACTTGGGATTTCAAGTAACTGTATTTGATTATTTTGTCTCAAAGGGAAATCCCACATTCTCGACCCGAAAAAAACATTTCAGGTAATATACAAATCCCCCCTGCATTTCCTAACCCAGAAATAAAATTGTTTGGGTTTATTGTGAAACCATCTTTTGATAGCTAATGACGTGTTGGATCCCCGTAAGTTAGAGGGGTGGGATTATCTAAAAAGGGTGAGACATTTTATAAAATTATACAACTTTTTAAAAATAACTTAAATTACTTATATCTAATGAACAACTTACTTTTTAAATGAGAATAAAAACGAATTAGACCGAATATTTAAGTCCCGATCCCCTAGATCACTTATACTAAGTATAGTTTAAATTTTCTGTTAATCTAGCTTTCTTATTATAAAATCATTTGAAAGTAACCCTCCTACCCTTGGTTGAAGCTCATCTACTGCTTCTTGTAAATAGTTAGATTAAGTACAATTTCTCTTCCTTATGAATATTATTATCGAAGGTGGGCGTTTCCTTTTTCCTTGAGTAGGCCGCTAACACTTGTTCCCAACTGTTCCACACTAAGCTTTCTCTAAGTTTCCATTCTCTCACCAAACTTTTTTCCAAAGTATATCTTATTTGCATTGTTGTTTTTTTTCTCTTCTGGTTTGGGGTTGGAAAAATTTTGTTATTAATCTGGCCGTCAAGCGGGGGGTTTTGTTAGAAGAAGAACGCGAGAGATGTCACACTATCCTCCTGTTTGACAGTATTAACGGGAACTAAAATATATTTGTCACATATGTCCCTCTTTTTTTGGGAGTGACAAACGTTTTTTTACAATCTTAAGGTACTTATTTTGACTGAGCTCCCGGTGCGATCACTTTTTTTTTCGAAAATATTTTTGTGTTCATGCTACATCCCCCCTATGAATAACTTAGTGATTTTGATTGCCTTGTTGTACGACTTATTGTGGTTTGGTAAATGAGCATGATGAGCAGGTAAATATTTGGTAAATGAGCAGAATATATATATAAAAAAGAAATGGGCATCTTTGATTCTATTGAAAGATGTTAAAACTGATAAAAAAAGGGGGATGAATTTGCTGAAATAATGCATATTAAAGTAAATTTGAGAAAAACGATGAACATGAAACGAAAGAAAAATTTTCAAATGCTACCAAAAGAACTCCATCAACTAAAATATGAAGCCATAAGTATCAGAAAACACACTTTCCTTTGTCAAAAACACACAAGCAAGCAAAAGTTCAACATGCTATTTGTCGAACATCAAAGGACAGTAAAATTACAATAACTTGAACAAAATATGTTTTGCCTGCAAATAACATTCCTGTAATGTTAGCGAAAAGTGTCTGTGATTTGTTTTTTTTTAAGGTCACGAACATTTGAAACATTTTAGTTCAGTTTTCTTGGATTTTTTCCTAAAATTATCAAAGAAAAATTGAAAAGTCCTTGAAAGTAGGTAAGAATATTTTCTCTTAATTAAATTATTCATTGGAATTACGATTTTTATTGTGTACTATAAAAATAATTATAAAAAAAGGATTGGGGTGACTCAATAACCCCGCTCGACCATTAGTGCGCGCCTGCTCCCAGGTTAAAACATGTTGAAGTCTTATCGCTATCAAAAATAATACAATTATTCTTCATTGGAATTTTGTATTATTGTTCGTTATTTAACATCAATTCTAAATGCTAATTCTGTGAGGCTTAAAATTACAGTTAACTTAAAACTAATTATAATTTGAGCAATCATTTAAGGTATCCGACTACGTTTGGAACCATGATTTTAAAAAAGCGCATAAATGGATAGTTTTCATGATATTTAGTGACACTTAAATTAGAATACATGTATAAAATTGTTTTAAGGACATTTTGACAAAAAAAAATTATATAAATACAATATTTCAGCAAAAAATTAACTTAGAATAACCGTTTTTCAAAATGTTCTCCGTTTGTGAAAAATTCTTCTATTATAATAATATTTTCCTGTATATAGCTCAGACCTCTGTACAGAGGTTCAACGATGATTTTTGAAAAATTCACATTATTTTTAGAGTTACAACCAATTGAAATAATTATCGGCGTTTTTTTCTTAAAATTTCTCCCCTCTGTTGTGTCGCAAAACATGGATAAACCCACTTCTAAGTTATATATTTCAAAAATTCTAGTTGAGCCTCTGTAGAGATGTCTGAGCTATATACAGGCAAAACATTATTATAATAGAAGAATTTTTCTCAAAAGGAGGACATTTTGAAAAAAGATTATTCTAAGTTAATTTTTTGCCAAAATATTGTACTTAAGGTATCCGACTACGTTCTGAACCGTGATTTTGCAAAAGCATGTAAATGGATAATATTTATGATATTTAGGGTCACTTAGATTAGAATACATGTATAAAATTGTTTTAAGGACATTATAACAAAAAAAAGTATTTAAATACAATATTTTGGCAAGAAATTAACTTAGAATAACCTTTTTTCCAAATGTTCCCCTTTTGTAAAAAATGCTTCTATTGTATTAATATTTTGCCTGTATTCAGCTCAGACCTCTGTACAGAGGCTCAACTAGAATTTTTGAAATGCATAACTCGGAAGTCTGTTTATCCATGTTTTACGAAAACAGAAGGGAGAAATTTTAAGAAAATACGCCGATAATTATTTCAAATGGTTGTAACTCTGAAAATAATGTGAATTTTTCAAAAATCGTAGTTGAGCCTCTATACAGTGGTCTGAGCTATATACAGGCAAAATATTAATACAATAGAAGCATTTTTTACAAAAGGAGAACATTTGGAAAAAAGGTTATTCTAAGTTAATTTTTTGCCAAAATATTGTGTTTAAATAATTTTTTTGTCATAATGTCCTTAAAACAATTTTATACATGTATTCTAATCTAAGTGACACTAAATATCATGAAAATTATCTATTGATGCACTTTTTTAAAATCATGGTTCCGAACGTAGTCGGATACCTTAAAAAAAATCATTTTACATTTTTGTAAACATTGTCCCGTACTTGGCTTTACTCTCTTTACAATTCAGCTATTATATCCATAATGTTTTATTTTCTTATAAATGAACTCGTGCAAAGAGCGGGTACTTCAGCCGGTATACTTTTAATGTGTCAGTGTGTGTGCGTGTGTGCTGCACAGAGTATTTTATAACTAACTAATTAATACTAAATTAAGAACAAGTTTAATAAGTATTACCGACTTCCATGGGCTTGTCTTGCAGAGCAAAGTTTTTCAAAGGAATGCTTATGATTAGAAATTGACCCTTTGAGTCTTTTTTTCTATATTTAGCTGATATCTATATTTTGTCTTCTAAGCAGCCACCGCATTTTGCAATATGCTCCAATTTAAAAATTAGAGAAATGAAAAATAACATAATTATCCTATTACTTAATTTTTTTTTTTTTACTTAAAAGTAACATATACAAAATTTAATACTTATGTTATTAATTTGTACTGTTTATAATAAAAAGATTGTAGCTTTAGCGTCAAAGTGCGTTATTATTGCATTCAGTACATTATTAATGTATAGGGGGGCGAGATAAAAATTGTGATTGAAAAGGGGGGCGCCAGTATTGAAAGATTTAGAAGCACTGCCTTACGACATCACTGATTACCCATCTACCCACACTTTTGTAAATAAGTATAGTAAATTAATGAAATCGTTTGCAATTACATTAGAGAGTGTACATTATTGTATGAACTGTTTTCAACTTGTTAATTATCATTTTTTTCATCGCTTATCGCTTTGCTATCTTTTACTTTTAGACATAATTATTCTTTGTTAAGTCACTGTCATTGTTCGAGGTTTTCTTGAGCTTTGATCATTGCAAAATCATTAATAACATCAATTTCTATGATAATATTGCTTTGAGTGCATAGTAACATCAAACTGAAGTTTTTTATTTTCCATAGTAAATCTAATTTCAGTCTTTACTCTCTTAAGGGCAGAAATGCTGCTCTCATGACTAACTATGTGATATTACGTCCACTGTGTGTGTAATTTTAATTTTTCTCTTTTTTTCCCCCCCCCCCCAAAAATCTTTTGTGCCCTAGGTACGTGCCTAGTGTGCCTAATCGGAAAAGCGGCCCTGGAAATCGGTTGGGACTGGAAAAGACGAGAAAACTCGAGGGGAAATGATTCAGAACCGAAAACAAATTAAAAACTTGTCCATCATGTATGTAGTGTTTCGAGGAGAATTGGCTTAGGAATAGAAAAGAAGTATAGACTCCTCTATTCTGATCTCAGTAATGAAAATAATCTAACACTTTTCTGCAAAGTCTTCTACTCTAGACTACGAGAGTTTGAAACAGCAATCTGTGTGTGTGTTTTTTATATCCTCATTCCTATTTATAAATTATATAAAAAATTAAATTTTCTACATTTATTCTCTATTTTTGTATTTCATTATTAAAGTGTGAATTTCTTCAGAATTAAACAAAGAACAAATTAAAGAGCAGGAAAAAGAAAGCACTGATTGATTATTTAGTGGCGTTTTGTGGGATAGAGCAACAAATGTTATCATACCAGAAAGAACTGTTCGCCTTTAAAAATAGCCTTTCTCGTCTATGTGTCAGTGACGATTTCCTTTTTTACGATGCCGTATGAAATATTTAACTGGTACTATTTGTAAAACTTATTATTGCATTCAAAACTGATTATATAATATTTCTAACATTTCTTTCGAAATAAAGTTTTTTTATTGCAAGTATCCATGCGAATTATTCCAAAGATATATCAGTATGCGATACAAATAGAATGATAAAACTTCATGATTTAATTTTTTATTTATCGTCTCCAAATATTGTAATTCAATATCCGATTTGTTTTAAATTATATCGTCTGGTTTTTATGTAAGAGTAACTTGCGAGTAAAGAGTTAAGATTCTTTTTAGATTTAATAAAGTACGTGCTTTACATTTTATCTCGTTTCTTCCACACACATTATATTTATAACAGCTTGGACGGGATAATCCAAACAAGTAAGGCCAAAATAAACGTTTTTTAAAGGGAAGCGGAAACTCTTTTTGTATGTTTGTACATTCGTAGTTGGCAACAACGAAAATTGAACAATTCTTCCTCTTTCTCAAGTTGGCAATAGCGTGATTATAACAGAATTTCATCTTTACGTTTTGTGTTGTGTGTGTCGGATTTTGAACCGAGGAATCATCTCGCGAACAACTTCGTTATGGCCGATTTAAATCCTTTCTCAAAAGTTCTTCAAAAACATGCTGGACGTGCTAAAGAACGAGTGAGTAAAATCATGTAAAGAATTTTGAATTTTCTTCCTTCGAAGAGAAAAAAAAATAATTGGAAAATTATTCTTGTGGTGAGAGTCGACTATCGTTTTCTCTTCGAACCACCCCAAAACTCTCTTAATCATAAAGTGATTTTTTTAAATTTTGATATTTTTTGTATTAATTCTTCTGAGTGCGCATGTGATATATTTTTTATTTTATTCAGTATTCTGAGTTGATATGATCGATGTCAACTTTCCCTTTAATACTGTATTCTGACAAGTTTGTCAGATTCAGTAATTTAATAAAAATTTGGTATTAAAGTATGTATGTTATGCTTAGCATCCGTCAGGTAGTATGATGTAGTTTTTATTTTACTTTTTTATAGCTAATAAATGCATTTGCTCTTATATTTGTACATGTTAATACATTTGTACATTTAAATACTTAAATTAATATAACTGTACATTAAAAAGATTTTGTAGAATGTCTTTTTTGGATTTGGTTACAAATATGTTTTAAACTTTTCAATTCTTGAAAAGTAAGGAAAAAGGATATTTGTTTTAATTGAATATTATTCATTTTTCTTTAATGCAGAAAAGACAATTTTTTGGAAGTGAGAGTGGCTAAAACTACATGTATATCTTTTAGCAACTTGTATTTTAAAATTAGTCTGTAGCATTTGTTTCCCCCAAACTCTTATAAATAAATCTAGTGTGTACTGTTTTCAGTATGAGTTGTCTTTTGCATTCAATTAACTTTATTTATTACTTATTCTTTGACTTGAATTATAATTGTCTTTGGCTTTGTTTATTGTTAACTGATTACAATATGCTGCCATTTTTCAATTTTATTTTTCCCAAGTTCTTGTTGATTGACTTATTTTAATGCAAGAATCTCGATGTCCACATTAAAATAGATTTGGATGCATTGATTTTTTTTTTTAATTTAATGCTTAAAGAATAGAACAAGGCATTGCTTGGCAAAGCTAGCAAATTTCTTTCACCACTGCTGTTAGCATTCATTTGAACTCTCAATATGTATTGACAGTAGTTTGCAGGTAGCAAAGTATAAATTTCCAAAAAATAGCAATTTAATATACAAATTTCAGTTGGGAATTAATGAAACATTTTAAAATTAAGAAATAAAAACTACTATTTTGAGAAGCAAAGACTTTTTATTAAAATTCTAATTCTCTTCTGAAGAAAATGCATCTTTTTTTAGATTAGCGAGAAAGATACAACACTGCTCATTAAATTGCTGGTTTGTACATTGTTTTCTTCATAATTTTCGAAATTTGTTATAGAATGGAATCTCAATTAAAGCAATTGAGTTTTCTTTTAAGTCAAGGAATTTGTTCTTTGCTGTATACTTTTATATGAGAAGTAATTAATCTCAAAAGAAATCATAGTTGATTTTTAAAACCCTCATATTTGTTCTAATTTGAATCTGGATCTTCTTAATTTATGTTCAAGTATTCTTTCTTTCAGACCTCCTAATACAATGTTTAATCATTCCTCTTGCAGTATTTTCAAAAAACACATCTGTTGATTTCTTCTCAATCAAATGTATTCCATTTTCACAAACAAGGTACAATATTAATCAAAATCACCTTTAACAATGCATGGTATCACTGGCATTTTTCCCCTGTGTCCCGAAAATCATTTAGAAAATGTAATTTATACCTCTTGGTTGTGCTGCTCAGGAAAATGTACTGAACGCAAAATCAAAAAGAAAGAAAGAAATTAAATTTTACAAATTTGCATGAGTATCAAAGCAAAAATATTAGTTTTTCAATGAGAACAATGAAATCTTGTTGTTTTTTAATTCTGTCTGTTTTAAAAACATTGGAACTAATTTGATAACGGGGGTAATAGCGCCAAGTGCTGCTTGGCGTGATCTTTATCACGCCAAGCAGCCTTTCTTGCTGCTGGACTGAAATCCAATATGGCGGCTTAGCGGTAGTTTAATGATACACAATTTTAAAGAATTGTTTTGAAATACATTTAAATGTATTTCAAATAAAGGATATAGGAAGAGATTGAGAATAACCTAGATCAATCAATAAATAATGATTAATATGTAATAAAAAGTAACATGTACTAATAATAGTATTATAAGCAGCATATAATAAGCTCATATTATTTTATCGTAATTTTATGTAATATTCACATATAGTACAATTATATAACGGTTATTAGAAACAATAATCATAATATAATTAAATAGTAATTATTAAAATGAATAATCGTTGAATTGTAAAAAAATAAAAATAATGCATAAGAGAACTCGTAATACAGAACTATAAATAAATAATATAAGAATAGCTATAAAGGAACAACAAAAATAGTTATAAATGAATAAGATAATAATTATAATTAAATAATAATTATTATAATTAAATAATAATTATTATAATTAAATAATAATTATTATAAATAAATAACAAAGTATGTAGTAATATTTATAAATAAATGCTAAAAGAAACAATTATAAGTAACGAATATTATATGATTATTACCCATAGTAATAATTGCATTTTTTTCATTATGAATAAAATAATTACAAAATGTATGTTAAAATTAATTTAGAATATCATTTATAAAGTAGTGAAAGCATGCAATATAAAACTTGCACTGTAAGTTCCTTCAACGAATTTCATCGAACAAAGAACGTAAAAAAGAACATTTTTAAAATGAAAATAAATTATTTATAGCGATAATTAAAAGCACAACACTTATTCTTTTAAGAAAAAAATATTCTATTACTCACTCATTTTAGAAATATCCATATTCGAAAATAGCCCAGAATTACACAGAAGATGCAAATCAAAGAAAATTTATACTGAAAATGGTTAAATTTTTGAAGAAATCGTCTGAAATTAAAGGGTTACTGCGGGAAAAAATGAATAAAAGTTATTTCTAATATATGTTATCCCCATGGCAACCACATCGACAGACGATAAAAATATTAAGGTAACCATATTGAAATATTATCGCCCATCTTGGCGAACATAAACAACAACTTGGCACTACTACCCCCGATATCAAATTAGCACCCTAATTTGATAACGGGGGTAATGGCCCCAAGTGCTGCTTGTTGCTGGAATGAAATCCAATATGGTGGCCTAGCGGTAATTTAATGATACACAATAATTTAAAAGAATTGTTTTGAAATGTATTTCAAATAAAGGATATAGGAAGAGATTGATAATAACCTAGATCAATCAATAAATAATGAATAATATTATGTAATAAAAAGTAACATGTAGGGGAGACCTGTGTACCTAGGGCTACTTTTTGTCAATGCACGAAAACAGAGCCACTGGCCTCTTTAAAAAATGTGAAACTTATATGCTTTCATCATTATACTAACTACCATGCAATAGGAGTTAATGTAAGTACTTAAAATAATAAATTCTGTAAATTAAAAGGTTTTTTAAAAAATTCAAAAATGGCCCTAGGCCCAATGACATCATTGTACCTAGAGCCAGTAGCTGTTGTACCTAGGGCCTTTCCCTAAAACTTGGGTTTCGCTCTGTAATCAATAGAAAACAAACATACACACATGAATTTAATAAAACAATTAATATTAGCTAACATATTGATTTATCATGCAACTATTTAATTTGCAATGCGCCAAATTATTAACGAATTACACGTATTTTCATTCAACATTGTAATTTAAAAAACTGGCTACAAAAGTGAGCTGCATAAATTGTTGCTCTGAAGCACCAACAGATTGTGGTTTAGGCAATTTGAGCACAATATTTCTGTTGTCACAATGTTTCTTCTTTGTCATAAAGAAACTTATTTGAATGAGTAATATTCTTCAGAAATTTAACACTATAGTGTTCTTTAACATCTATTATTTCTGCCACATAAAAATGTTCAGTTTTTTTGCCTTGTATTTTTGTTAAACAAAAATTCCCCCTTTTTCAATAGTATTTCATACATCAGCTCCTGTAGAATTTGCATCATCAGTGGAATGAGAATCTTCAATATCTGATAATTCTTTGGATGAAGTTGCCTTAATTTCAAACTCAGGTTTTTTTACAAGCTTTCTTTTTCTTTTCTTTGGCAATTTTAATAGCATGATATTTTTGATTTCTTCCTTTTCTGGAGTGTCAGTCAAGATTCTACCTCTCCATGGTTTTCGGCCACCTCTGTTGGATTTACTTCAAGAATTATGCTTATTAGAAATTATTTAGAATTATGCTTCTGTTTTTATAATTATAAAGAATTTTTTTTATTAAATGAATTATGTTTGTGTAAACAAAATGATAATCCTGAATAATAACAATAATGGTAGCAAACATATTTTTTATAAATCAAGCATATTGAAAGTTTCAGAAAATATACACTCCTCTCATTTAAATAACACCCAATTATAGTAAAAAACTTGTGTAAAATCCTAGGAAAGCCCACACCCTTGGTGACAAACCGAAAAAAGCGCCAAGCCAGAACGAGATGGCGCCAAGCGAAACCGACAATGGCGGCAAGTGAATACAGAGAAATAAGGTGGATACGTAATGAAAATATATGTAAACAATACAAAGAAATTAAGCATTTAAGATTAAAAAACAGCACTTACTTTCTTACTGCTGATCTTTTCCGAGTGGAGGGTACAGCATAACAGATTTTTAAAAAGTCTTGAAGAGGTCTCATCGCTAAGTGAATCATCGTGTGAGCGCTGCCATTTTTATTCTGCGAGGTAATGGTCGAACATACCTTTGGCGTGGCTGGTGCAATTTCGAAGAAAGCGTTTTATTTTCAACCATGTTACATCATGCCAATCGTTACATATGGGACATTCATAACTCTAAGCAATCAATCCTTCCTTCATACACTATTCAATCAATTCTTTCTAACCTTTCGCATTCAACAAAGTAAATTCTAAGATATATTCCTTCACTCACGCAACCATTCCAGCCTGGTTAGCCAAAACAAAATGAAATTCCAAATGCCCGCCGACAAAATACGAAATTTCCAGAAATAGTTAGTTTTACCATATCTATATATATATAGTGTATCAAAGTAGGGTTACCAAGATGGCACAATTATCGTCAACCCAAAATAATTCGCGCCAAGGGTGTGGGCTCTCCTAGGACTGAACCAAAAACTTGACTAAATCAAAATGGTTCAGATAATTAAGGCCACTTTTCTCCTTATATTATAAAAACTTGTTTTAATAAAATAATAACAAAGAATATTAATTGCAATTGTACCTAGAGCCATGGCCCTAGGTACAAGACTAGGTAATTTCATACAAAATATAAACCCAAATGGAGAGGGGATTTATTTAAAATCTAATTTAGTTCTTAAAGTTATACAAACAAAATTATTTACTAGGATTCAAAGAAAAATATCTGACATCTTTGTACAATAATAAAAAGAGATGAACTGCAAAATTTTACTTTAGACCATGTAAAACTATTTTTCATTTATAACTTGCCACAGCTTTCTTTTGAAAAATTTCAAAATGAATGACAAAGTAGGAATTGGTGTTATCACTCACCCAACTGAGTTATAAAACTAAGAACTAAATATTATTCAAATAAAATGGGGTGGCCCTAGGTACACAGGTCTCCCCTACTAATAATAGTATTATAAGCAGCATTTAATAATCTGATATTATTTTATCGTAGTTATATATAAAATTCATATAGTACAATTTTATAATGGTTATTAGGAATAATAATCATATAATTAAATAGTAATTATTAAAAAGAATAATCGTCAAATTGTAAAAAAATAAAAATAATGCATAAGAGAACTCGTAATACATAACTAACATAAGAATAACATACATAACTAACATAAGAACTCTTATGTAAACATAAGAATAGCTATAAATAAACAGAAATAGTTATAAATAAATAACAATATTATATATATAAGTATAAATAAATAACAAAATATGTAATAATATTTATAAATAAATGCTAAAAAAAATTATAAATAACGAATATTATATGATTATTACACATAGTAATAATTACATTTTTTTTCATTATGAATAAATTAATTACATATAATGTATGTTAAAATTAATTTAGAATATCAATTACAAAGTAGTGAAAGCTTGCAATTTGAAACTTGCACTGCAAGTTCCTTCAACGAATTTCATCGAACAAAGCACGTAAAAAAAAAAAACATTTTTAAAACGAAAATAAACGATTTATAGCGATAATTAAAAGCACAACACTTATTCTTTTAAGAAATAAATATTCTTGTACTCACTCATTTTAGAAATATCCATATTCGAAAATAGCCCAAAATTAAACAGCAGACGCAAACAATATAAAAATTACACTAAAAATGGTTAAATTCTTAAAGAAGTCTTCCGAAATTAAAGGGTTACAGCAGGAAAAAACGAATAAAAGTTATTTCTAATATACGTTATCCCCATGGCAACCACATTGACAGACAATAAAAATGTTAAGGTAACCATATCGTAATATTATCGCCCATCTTGGTGAACATAAACAACAGCTTGGCTCTACTACCCCTGATATCGAATTAGCACCAAAACATCTTTTGATTTTAAGTAGTAATCAAGTATAGAGAGAACTGATCTTATATCAAAATAAGTCTGCATTTTATTGTATATAGGTTACCAAAGTGAACAGTTTGCCAGATTGAGATGGTAATCACATAACAAAATCTGAAAATATCACTAATTCTTAGGAAAACCCTGTTCTATGCTCCAGCTGATTTAATTTTTAGTCTATGAAAAAACATGAACAGAATCTTTATAAGTTATGAGAAGTAGGGGTATCAGTAATCAGATTTTATAAATGATGTAAAGAATCATTTAAGTATATTGAAAATTTTTAAGAAGTCATTGTAAGGATTAATCATTAAACCCCTTTTTTAAATGTGCAATTGTATTTTGATTTTTATTGAGAATGTTCCCATCCTTCTGTCCACACATCACCAATTTAGTGATTGGATATCAGAAACACAGTGCTGCATCTGAATCTACTAATTCAGATAAACCCAATGAAATAATAACTAATTAAGTTTATTAGACATGAAGGAGACTTAATTACAAACTTAAACTCTTTTAAAAGCATCAACAGTACATGAAATAGCTGACAATGGGATTAAAATAGTTTGTCATTGATATAATCTTTTAATCCTTTTATAGTTGTCAAAAAGTAGCTGTGCGTCAATTTTAAGGGTGGTGCCAACACATGTGGTAATGATGAATGTATTGACTGCCACACACACACAAAATTTTAGAAATGCATCTTTTTGTAATGCAAAAAATTTCACTATAGCATTTTTACCTTTTTTTTTAGTTACTGGGTTTTGCATGTTTTTTCTTTTGTTGAATAAAATA
This sequence comes from Trichonephila inaurata madagascariensis, assembly GCA_019973955.1. Taxonomy (NCBI): domain Eukaryota; kingdom Metazoa; phylum Arthropoda; class Arachnida; order Araneae; family Nephilidae; genus Trichonephila; species Trichonephila inaurata. Next base: position 26,943 of record BMAV01018929.1, read on the forward strand.
AAATGATCTGCCGTCTTTTTTTCTTCTATACATTTGTACCTTTTAAATATTATAGTGTTTTATTATATATTATTATAATATACTCGATTGCATGAAAGGAATGATAATTAGGGTGAAAGTTAAAAAATTGCAATTTTATCAAATCATTTTCATAAAGACAAGTTTTGTTATTAGTTAACTCTTTAATGTTTTTTTTTAAAACATTTTTGGTTAAATGTGAATATTTGTATCTTCATTTGCATCTGACATGAATCCACTGTGCTGATTGTATTGCTCCAAACTTTTTTAGGGAGCTATAAGCATTTCTGCCAAAAAGAATTTTTAATTTAGTTTTGGTGAATTTTTTTCTCTGTAAACCCCCTTTTTTATTGGTCCTGCTGCCATTAAAAAATAACAGAAGCATCAATTTACTTTAAGTAGAGTTTGAAGTGATTCCAAGTATATCACCCCAAAAATACCATTCAGTTTCAAGTGATTGCAGTTTCCAACTTGTTAAGTTTTTACTGTGACAAAGTGCAATACCAGGTAGGTGTCAACCTATTAGAACCATGTTTTTCAGAGCAGCTTTATGTTACCTGTTTATGTTTTTATAATCCAAGAAATAATTACATTCACACACCAAATGAAAAAACAATTTAGTATCCACAAGCAATCACTGTAATTATTGAAATTCACATTTTTAATTAGATGCTGAATTATATTTTATGTACCAAGAATTAATAAAAAAACATGCATTTTTGAATTCTTTTAAATCTTGCTGTCTCTTGTACCTTTGTATCATTTTGTTTTTCAGATGAGCCCTAAAAATATCGGGTAATTCAGCTATGTTTGTATAATTAACTTTGCTATTTTGCTTAATCCTTTCTTTCTTGGAGTCTGATTTGTAGTTCATTTAAAATTATTCAAAACTTTATATAAGAATTTAACCTCATTAAAAAAAACTTATCTTCCATCTCAACTATTATATTTTCTAATTTGCCAATACGAAGAATGGGTATACTTGTCAGTATTGTTATAAAGTGTCCTAGAACAACCATTGCTTTGCCTTGTACAAACTTATGCAAAGTGGTAGGTATTATTTGTTATAAGTTTAACTAAGCATTGTTGTGTGTATATCTAAAAAATTTTTATTTAAACTATACTTTTGTGCAATATAATGTTCTGTGTATTCTTACTTGATCAAATTATTATTATAGATTCTTCAAAATTTGGGGAAAGCAGATCGAACAACCGATGAAGATTTTGATCTCCATGTAAAGAATTTTTCCAAACAGCATGTAATGCCTCTTCAAATTTTTTTTTTGTTATATTTTAAGTAAACATAATTAAACAAAAAATATATTAATTTGATATAAGTATGCTACTTGCAAATTGTAAATTTTTGTCAAGTTGAGCAATAACATTATGTATGGTTAACTTGATTTTTATTGTTTGGTACTGTGGTTGCTATAGTGATCATGTATATGACCATTATTTTTTATTGAACTATATGTATTTCAGCAACCCTTCGCTTTTTAAGTAAATCTAACTATCTCAATATTGGATGCTATTATTGCAGCATTTGTATTCTATCTTTGTGTGTTCTTTCCATAGAGTAATGGATATCTCAAATTATTGCTTAGTACTGGTATCTTAAGAGTACAAGGGTTCCTTTTTCTTTGTTACCAATTGAAGGGTTTACTAAAATCATGCTTTTAAATATTTAGGAAAATGTTTTTCAATTAAAAAACAATTATTTCCTCGAATTGGAAATGTTTTATTCTTTGAGCCGATTGACATATTGTTTTGAGAGGAGGATTTGAGAAATCAAATCCATGATTTTTCATAAAATTCCACTATTTTTGGTCTTTCTTTTTCGCTCCATCTTATTGATTTCTTTTTTCAGCCTAAAGTTTTCACCTTTTTAATTTTTCTTACAGCCCTTTTAATATAAAAATTAAATGGGGCATTTCTTATCTTTTTGCATAAGTTGACAAATTCAGGAATTAAAAATTAGGCTGTTGTCTCCCACTTTACAAACTTTTTACAATAATTTTAAGTTAAAACATTCTATTTAGTTTTTTCACCCAAATTTTCATTGTTAAATTATGGTTTTAGATTATAAAGAGGAAAAATTTGTATTAAAATTGTTTTAATACTTTTAAAATATAAGAATGTTTTGAATTGTAATATAATTTTTTCCTTCCACTTTTTTCAAATGTGATTTCATGTAATTTATATTTTCATATTTCTTTTGTAGAATGCTGTGATGAGATTGCATAAAGAGTTTAAGAATTATTACACATGTTTAAGAGGTATGCATGGAAGTATAAATTGATAAAAAAAATTACAATATTTTAAAAGTTTTTAATAATTTATAACAAATTTTAGAATTTCTGTAATGAAAATGTACTTATTCTTTTATCCTGTTTTTAAAATGTATTTCCCCTAGTACCGTTCCTTGGAATGAGTTGAAATTTTTGTTTTGCTGATTTTTTTTATGTGCATACTTACTGCTAAAAAAAAACTAGTAAATGTGTGGAAATATTTTGCAATAATCATATGTTAAGATAATACAAAAAATATGTATATAAATGTGTAAAGATATAACAAAATAACCTTTATGTAATCCGTTTAAGAATGTACAGTTCTTTCTATGAATCCATGATTTCTAATTAAAATGTTAAACATGCTTTTGTAGCAATACAATTTTATATGTGAAATTCAAGATTTTTTAAAATAAAAATGGGGTAAATTTTTTTTGGTGGGGGGGGGGGAATTTTTGTATTTGTTGGTTTAAAATAGTAAAATCCCCTATTATTCACCATTCTTTATAAATTATTAGATTACTTAAGACATGCACAACCTTTTGTGAACAAGGAATTAAATGTATAAGTTGTCAGATAATTGTCTCTGTTTTTGTCATCATTTGAGTGTTCTCAATTGTATTGTGTAGTAAGAAGTAAAATATTTTTTTGTGTGCTCATTAATTTAATTTCCCAGGGGATCCGAATGAAGTATGGGTGGTGAAGGTATTGATTTAAACGCGAAACTATATATTACTGCAAGATTTACAGTAAATTACTTTTATTAAGTTAAACTAGAAATGAGTATACAATATGCAGGCAAGACAAGCTAAAGGGTAAGAATCAATTGGTACTCATCTGAAATGAGATTTGACCTCCCAGACATGTCAAAGTGAAAATCTGCCTTGATTTTGTGTCTTAAAAGTGGCTAAGCAACTATGATTCAGGCACTGATTAGTGTGACAGTATTGTCCACCAACATCTATTCTTCTCTATAATCATCTATATTATATGATTATCTCGCTGGCTATTACTATTTAGTAGAGACATTCAAATTTGTAAAGAGGCATTGTTCTTGCTTAAAGAACCAGTCTGGGTAGATGGAAGAAAACCAGAGTTAGAAAGGATGGATCTTGCATATAGCCCATTGTTACACATCTACTGTGAAACAGCATACATGTCAGTACACTTCGTTTGTATTGCAATAGGAAGTGGTTCAAAGCTATCAAATTTATGCAGAAGCTGCAATAGTGTGAGTGAGTTGAAGGTGAAATATGTCATACAATAAGCTATTTTTTCATTGCAGCATTTGGTATGAATTTCACTTAGAAAACTGTCTATTGGCTGCAAAATTTCACATGTGCATCTGATAAGATATGAAGGGTTTTTCTGTTATAAAATGTTGGAAACCTGTGTAAATGTAGCTGCTGGATGCTACTAGTAATTGAACCATAAAAACATTGATTTACTGGTAAAGGTTTGCACCCCATGAAATTGTTTGATGATAATTTAAGGCCTCATGTTGCAAAACCAATTGAAGACATTTAGTAATGCTTGCTGAAAAGTTTTGGAACATCCAGTTTATAGTCTCAACATAACCCTTTCAGACTGTCATTTATTTCGATCAATGCACAATGCCTTGCCTTCCATACAGTGGGCAAAGTACAAAAAGGGATTGACGATTTCATTGCATCAAAAGATAAGTTGCTCTACTTTACTAGCATCTGTTAACTCTTTGACTAATTTAGAAAGGTATTTAATAACGATGGAGTACTTATTAATTTAATAAAGATATTCTCTCAACTCTCAATTACATATTCGGTTCACTGAAGCATGCATTACAAGTTACTATACCTGATATATCATATACATAAATTTGTTGACATTTGTGTAAAAGGTTAAATTGTTATTTATTGCTTGGTCTTGAATTTATTATATTTAATGAACTAATTATGTTTTCCCTAGCAAGTTGTAAATATGTAACTAAAGTAGTTATTGCTTCGGATTGAATGCAGAATTAAGATTGCTTGTGTCAAAAAAGAAAGCAATGAATTTTAATGTTGTAATTAATAACAATTTCATTTTTTTATGATTATCTATCCAGTCACTGATTCATTGTCATTTCCCATAAAGACAGGCTATATAACAATTTGAATAATCAACATTGAATAATAGGATTTCAGGAATGGGAAGTTAAAAATATGTAACTCTGAAAAAGGTAGCATATGGATAAAAAAAAATCAGTAGTGCAACAGCCCATAGAGGTCCAAGGCCTACCGTGTCCATCTGAGATTTCATAACTTTTGTCACTGAGGTGTATAAGCGGATGTTTCTGGTCATGTGGTTAGTCTGACTTGAAGCCTCCAGTGTTTATTTCCCAATCAAGCTTGGTACTAATTTATCAACCTACTAAAGGGATGAAAAACTGAGTCGACCTTGCTCAGACCAGGGTTTGGCCCTCCCTTCCGCTTATGTGTTTGATCTCCTTTGATTCTTCCAATTATATGCCATTTTTTATCTTTTAAAGCTATAACTAATAAATGCTGATCATTCTCAAAAACCACATTCACTTTAAATAACACTACAGACTGGAATTCTAATATGCATCCATGCACACCACACATTGTCAATCACCGAATTTGCATATTATCAGTGAGAGAAACCATATGCATGGAATGTATGTTATGCATAGTTTTATGTTCAATTGTATTTAATAAACATAATAAATTGCAGCATTAACTTAGAGTGAGCTTATTTTTCTCATTATCCTTTCATTTTGATGACCATTGAACATTAATGCATGTGAATAATTTGGAAATGGAAAGATTGGAAACACTTGTCCTATTTTGGATTCTTCGAGGACAAAAATATAACACAATCACTAGCAAGGTGTTCTCAACACCCTATGAAGGATTTCATGATGTAAGGGTTTAGGTCTTAGGCACTCATTCTTCAAAGATTCAATGATGTATTATGTGCAACTATAGAAAAAATGACAGTTGTATGCATTCTGCTTTGGAAATATAGAAGGGGTTTTGTTGCTGTTGTTGGCGAGTGATCTCGAGTTAAATGAAGTTTAGTACCTGAAATCAAATGTTGGAGATTTCAGCTGAAGAATTTTATTAAACAACTAAAAGAACAGTGTAATTTTAGCCTGCAGATTGCATTAATATAAATTTGAGTTTCCCATTATTACATATGTAATGTGTTGTTTTTGAAAATAGACTGGTGGACAATTGCTAGGAATAGATGCTATTATCACCCATAACAAACACATAATTAAAGCCAGCAAAATGTGGAAATCAGAATAAGTATGAAAAGTGAGGAAAAGAATGCACATGTGTGTATGCAAATTTTTCGTTTCAACTCGTGTTTGTGTCACATAAAGCTGATTAGAAATGTCAAGGATTTGGTGCATGTAGACTCTTGTTGTGACATTTTACTGGGAAAGCTTTAGTTGAACATGAAATTTCAGGTATGGCTTTCCAATATTTAGATGTTTTACACAGGGACGTATTATTGGAAATACTGAGGAAGACAAAAAAAAAGATGTCAGACTGTTTGAAATCTCCCATAATGTTTTTTCATGACTTAAAAAGCATGCAATAACACTGAAATGTGTTATAAACACCACAAGGGAGAATTCGTTAGAAGTACTACGCCTGCAGAAGATAGGTGCATTATCCAATTGGCAAAAAGGGTTCACACACCATAGGTGAGTAGATCCCCGAACCCCAGCCCTCTACCTCCAAAAGAAACAGTTGGGTTTGGGAAAAAGACTACTTTATGCCCTGGGGTCTCATGGGAATTCTGTTGTCCAGACTTCACAATACTCCATTTGTAACCTTTCTTCCCCAGCTACGTATCTATGAGACAAACACTCATTCTCTTGCAATAGGCTCAGAATTAGTTTGTGAAATCTTCCATGCTTCTATGTTATCTTTTGTATCTTATATTAATATTCTAAATTCAAGCTCTATATTTAAACATAATGCTGAATACGCTTTATCCTGGCGCCAGTTAAATTCCTTTTTTCCTTACAAATTTTTGATCTGGTACTACATCCATTTTTGTTATAAAAGACAATGCACCCCTGTCTACTAACAACACTTTCACATCTTTCCACTGGCAATATTTTGTTAAATTTAATTTTCAATAATCTTATCTGTTTCCATCTTAACTTCTAGACGAAAAATGAGGAAAAGGCACTCACTTCTAAACTAAGTAAATAGAAATGCAAAAGAAAATTCCTGGTATTCACACACATACTATGAAGTATTGATAAAAAAAATTGATCATTTTCTTCACTTAGATGCGGCCCCGTCTTTGTAGATCTTAGTCTTCATAATGCTTGAAATTACTTTAAAGATTGCTACAGCCTATAACCTTTATTAGGAGCAGTTGGGCATTAAAAAGGAGTGGTTAAAAACGATGACACAATAATAAACAATTTGTTTGATTGTTTAGCACACACAAAAGTTTAAGAAGGGAAACTATTCTAATGGGGGGGGGGGGAAACATCAACATATTGGTTTGTATCAGATCTCAGATTGTTACGTTTTTGTTTATGTTGGGAAATTGGGCTGCTGCAGCAGCCTTTAAGCCCCTATCTGGAATTGTGATGGCTCATGGTGTTGAATACTTGGATTGGATGATGGAGGCTGGGCTTCAGGAGGAAAGGACAAGTCGGGTGAATCCAGAGGAAAAGCAGAGACGACTTTGTGAGAAGCACTTTGGTTGGATGCTGGGAGTGAGCTATTGGTTTTGACTGAGCATTTAAAAAAAAAATTGAAAATGAATCTAGTTTAAATTTAAAGTTCTAAAATATTCTAGTAAAGTAAAGTAACTAGTTCTAGTAAATTCTAGTTCAAATTTAATAAAGTTTAGAACATTGTTGGTGAAAAAATTTTTTAGACCCACTGGTATGAAATGTTCTGGAAGTTAAATTAAAAGATATTTGTATGATATATTTTGGTGGTTAGTTATATTTGTAATAACTTCAAAGACAATATTATGCTCATCAGTAAATTGAACAAGGTGTCAACTTGAGCGTAATTCTCATCATTTGACGGTAAAGGAAAATATGAAATCTGATGTTATCTACAGTAGTTCATTATGAAACTTTTGATACTCTGTTTATTTAACCAATTAGTCTTTTATTGTTAAAGAATGCAATTATTCTGTGTGTACATAAATGTGTGAATATCCCAACTTGGCAAACATAAAAAGGGAGTAAAACATATGTATTCCCTTGGTGTTTATTGGAACTCAAAAAAAAACCATTGATAGTTTTTTTTTAAATTCTGTGGGGTTTTAAGTGTTCAGTGTGAGCACTTCCAGAAATCTGAACCATATTAAGATGGTTCAGTAACTCGTCCCACACTCTTTTCATCTCTTGATGCTTTGAAAGGCTGTAAATATGTGTTAAGTTGATCAATGCCAGAGTTGATAATGGTGAAACAAACACTGGATAATTAAAGTAGCCCCAGAAAAAAAAATGTTCAGACTGAGGTCAAAACATCTAGGGGGCCCATTGATGAAGAGCAAACTCCTGGAATGCTCAGCAATTTGTCTTTTAAAAACCAACAGATAAGTGCCAATGGAGTGGTGCACTATCTCTGCTGTAGAATAAAACATCAAATTCTTCTTTTAAATGGCAATAACCATATCCAAATAAATAACAATCCCTTAACAATAATTTCACAGAAAAAGAATGACCAAAAATTTTGTCAAGTAACATTGTTGCACTTCACTTTTCCATTTATATGAAATGTCACTGAAAACTGTCTTGGACATAAATAACCCATCATTATCACGTTCATGAATTATGAACTCGCTAATTTTTTTTAACGTTATCATTTTTAATTAGCACTTGTACTAGCTGCAACTTTTATGGTTTGCATGCCATCTATGCACTGTTCATACCATCATAACAGACAGTAGCTGGGTGGGACATCAAGATTGTTTGCTTGGACCATTAAATCATTTTGAATACATTCAACATCTTTTCACTTGCACCTGGCTGACAACTTTTTCTTTTCAAATTTGCACATCATGAAATTTGCAAAAACAATGAAAGATACTTTATTGACTGGGTGAAGCAATTTTGTATTCATGACGAAATGTTTATGGAACATTTAACTGATTCATAGTGTATCCTATTGCCCAGTAAACATCTTAGTGAGAAATTAATCACATGTGAAACTTGCAACATTTTTTCAGTCTGATCATTGGTCATTGCCTCATCTGTCACCATATTCGTAAGTTTTCAACTGTTTATTTTTGATTTTCAGTGAACAACTAGGTTTACTTTTTTTGTCCTTCGAATGGCCTAGCAAAGTTGGAATATTCACTTATATATTCCCGATCATAATCATAATAAATTATTTTTTATTAAATTAAAATGTGGAATATTTTAACTACCTATTGTTTAACTGTTGAAATTAGTTTAGATTGCTTATAATTAAATTTTTAAGTTTAAAGAGTTTTATTTATTTGTATGGAAGTTCTGCAAACAGTTTCATTGTTTTTATTTAACATATCTAATATTTTAGCTATGCAAGCTGCTCGAAGAAGTTTAATGGATACTGTTAGTGAGTTATATGAGCCATGCTGGGATGGAGTGGAGCAATTTTTAATAAAAACTGAGGTGTGTTTGATTGGAATTCTAAGATCTTTTTCATAATTTTTTCAATTTATCTTAGATTTGTAAACTCTTATGAAAACATTGTGTAACTATTTCTTTGCTTTTAGGTTTCAAACAATAATTTTGAAGAATTTTGTGAAAAAATAAATTGTGAATTAGTAGCTCCAGTAGGTTCTTACCTTATTCAGTTCCCTGAATATACAGTAAGTTTTCACCTTTTTTTTAAATTTGGCATAATACACAAATATTTTTAAATCATAAGATAAAATATAAGTTTTAGAAAAAAAATGAAAAAGTTACTTTAAAATCTGGCATATATTGCACATCTGTACTTTCAAGCTGCATTTTTTTATTTTTTAGGTATATTCGCCGTATAATGCACACCCCCTCATTTAAGAAGAATACTCTTATGTTTTGAAGTTATTTATTCGAAGTAGTATCCCAAGCTTTTGAAAAAATATATTTCTAAACTTGGGAAACTCTTTAAGTTCATAAGGAATGTCATTTCTTTTAAATAAACAGTATTTCGATCTATGTAGAATAGTAATTCTTTTTATGCTCATCTCTTTTTTTTAAGGTCTGAATTGTGTTAAAAGTGTTATATGCCGGATTTTTCAATAATAATGTTATCATGCTTCATTCCTAATTCCTGTTTTATAAAATAAGGATCTCTTTACTAATGAAGCCCCCTCAGGGGGGCTCACCTTTTTTAGGTGAGTATGGGTGTCACAATCCCGAGGTGCCCTAGTGATCTTTTCCCTAGGGGTTTACAATCTTTGGTAAACACAGGTGTCACAACCCCGGGGTACCTTAGTGATCCTTCTCTATTTTCGACCCTCTTTCTTATCATACATTTTTTTTTCCTGTCTAGACCACAGTTTCCAAATATTTTAAACATACATGTTTAAAATTTACAAATTAATTTGTTTTACTTAGATAACATAACCATTATTATTGACATTTTTTGGATTTCATTTTGTATTGAATTAAATTAGTTTCATTTCCATTTAATTTTTCCCTAGTATTTGGATTTTTGTATTTATTCGTTATTTCTTTTTTACTAATTATGTTGGTTTTCCGACCCGCATGTTTGCTGTGTGCGGCATCCCTGAAGGAGGAAAATGGTGTCCTGGGGATACCTTTTGCATTCCCTTTGGCCCACGCTTCACTGTAGACGGTTGGCAGGAGTGAGTCCGTTCCTGACAATTGGCTCGTGATACCTCTCTATGGTGTCCCCCCGAGAGACATTTCTGTAGGGTTAGTGCTGTAGATAAGGGGTGTTGGGTTTACCCATTGGATCCTCACCCTGATGCTGTAGCATTATATTCTGGGTTTACTCCAGGTAAGCACTATGCCTGGTTTTTGCCAGATGACCGGCACACTACCTCCCTTTTGGACTCCATGGTGGGTGGAGGCACGCCAGGACAAAGTTTTTTTCATGCATATGGATCCAAGTCAGCTGTGCCTGAGTAAAAGCCTTGTTTTACCCACCCTCAACATCGTTAAAGTTTCCCAACATGCTCGTTTTTTAATCCTATCTCTTCCTAACAATGAAAAATCACAGTTTGCAATTCAAAAAGCTATTCAAGGAATAATTGGCGAATCCAAATCGGTCAAAAAATTATGATTTGCTTATTGAAACATCATCTGACTTAAAAACGAAATCTTTCTTGTTAACCAAAACATTTTTAGACTGTCCGTTAACTGTAAATCCTCATAGATCCTCAAATTCTTGTCATGGTGTCATATCTGAAACAGATCTTTTGTGCGCCTCCGAAGCAGAAATATTGGAAGGACTTTCTAACCAAGGGGTTCAAGTCAGAAGAATTAAAATAAGACTCATCACTTTCCCCAATGAAGCATTTAATATTAACTTTCAATAGCCCCAAACTACCATCTACAATAAAGGCTGGATATCTTAATTGTAAAATACGCCCTTACATTCTGAATCCTCTGCATTGCTTTTAAGTGCCAGAGGTTCGGTCACTCTCAAACTTCCTGCCGCGGACAACTAACATGCTCTAGGTGTGCATCTGTAGGACATTCTTCTACAGATTGTACCCTAGAACTGAGATGCATTAACTGTTTACAGCCTCATTCCGCCGATTCCAAACTTTGCCTAAAATGGAAAATTGAAAAACAAATACAAGAAATTAAAACTAATAAAAATATAACTTACTTAGAAGCCCAAAAGTTAATAGCCCCACCTTTATCACAGACATATTCCCAGGCTTCTAAATCATCAATAACATCCTCTTCTACACAGACAAATGAAAATATTACAAAAATAAAGGGCCCACCTTCAAGACTACTTCAACCAGCTTCATCCATCTCGAAACAAAATATAACAATCTATTCCTACAGTTTCTACATCGTCTTCCACTCAAGCACACCTATTACCTTAGATACCTACAATTTCAGAATCCCAGCCACCTATTCCTAAATTTAATACAAATGCTCTCTTATGCTTACAGGATCAAGCAATAGTTAAAAAATCCAGAAAGAACTTTCCGGCTAAATACACAGAAACAAGTGCCTCTCGTCTTCACATTTCAAAAACCAATATATGTTCTGAATTTGGCAGCCAAAAAAAACACCTTTAAAACCTCGTAAGAAAAAGCGTCCTTCTAAACCCATATGTAATGCAATTGAAATAAAGATGACACCACATAGACCAAAGAAAAGCACACCTGTACAGGTGTATATACAGGTCAGATAAAGAGGATATGCTGGTATATGACATTAAAGAGAAAGAAGTGAAATATATTGTTTAATATCGACCAGAAATCACAAATAACTTTTCCAATCTCTCTTATAGGACTTGAGGGGGAAATCCCCATAAAGACCTATTTACTTTTATTTTTAAAACTAACTTTTTATACTGAATTTGCAATTTTACATATTTTAAACCTGTCTTTATAAGACTATTTTACAATTTTATACTTTAATTATCTAAAATGTGTTTGGCACAGCTTAGCCTAAGTTGGCTCTTGTGCCATAAAACCCAACACTCTCACACACACTTTACTAATGAAGTGTTTAAACTTTGCCTTCAGCTGTCTTAGTTTGATAAATTTCATTTTTCTCTCCTCAGATTTCTAATATATTGAATATTTATCTGGTTCTATATATTTTCAATTTTTTTTAACCCTGCATATTTTTTCTGATCGTATGTAATTATGCCTTTTCCTTTGTTTGAGATTTCAATCCTTACTTATTTGGATTCATTGATTTTCTTTTATTTATTGTTCATTGTAACTGTAGTCTGAAAGAAATTGAGATTTAAAATTTAATTTTATGTAATTTTTTTTAAAATGTTGCACAGTAGTATGTTACTGTGTGTAACAAGTTGTACTAATATTTGAATAGTAAAAATATGCTTTCTTTGTAAACATTATTGAAATTTTAATAATTTATTGCAGAATAAAATTTCCAAACGAAATCGAAAACTTTTGGATTATGATAATTCCAGACACAATCTCCAAAATCTTGAAACAATGAAGAAGAGAGAAGACACAAAAATTGCAAAAGTATGTTAATGTTTGCATAAAATTGTCTTGTATCCATTAAAAGTGCTGTGTTTGAATTCATTAAGACAATTAAAAAGATATTTAAAAAGCACATTGTTATTCGAATGAAAAAATTTAATCACTTTTTCATTTTTTAGTACATTGTAGAAAAGTTCTGTATCCGTAATATATTGTATTCCTTATAGGCCAAAGAGCAACTAGAAGATGCTCGAAACCACTTTGAAGTAATTAACTCAGAACTACATGAAGAACTGCCAACTTTGTATGATAGGTAAACTACATAGAAAATTTGAAATGATTGCCTAATGTTTAAGTTATATTTTATACCAATATTATAGGGCGCTGGGTGGCCGAGTGGGTATGGTCACGGACTCTTGACCAGTGTTACCGAGTCAGGGATTTGAATACTAGTACCGCTGAAGACCCACCATGTAGAGGAGCTGATGCACAGTAAATCAGCCGAGACTCTTAAGCTCTCATGTTGGCATGGTGTGGAAGATCGGAGAGGAGGGTGCCTGCTCAGATGCCCTCATCACTTGACTTGTGGTTCAAAATTACAAGATCCTGCACCAATATCCCTCGTGTTACTTCAGAAAGCAACATAAATTGAAATAAAATCAAATATTTTTACATTATACAGTATTATAAAAAATTAAGTACTCAAAGTTAGTGGTTAAAATAATTTATTAGGTATGTAAAATAGAACTTTCTAAATTTGTATAGGTTTTTTTTTTATTTTTTAAATTTTATTCTGGTTTATTGATTATTGTAGTGCTCATTTTTATTTATTAATTTATTTTCAGTCGTGTATCGTTTTTTGCAACCCACCTCCAGAACCTCTTCCTAGCTGAGGCTAATTTCCATAAACAAGATGCCTCATTATTCATTGAAATGGGAGGAATTTTGGATAAATTGAATGAAGCTTATAAAAAGGGGGCTTTTGCTGAAAAGCCTAGACTACGTACTGAGTATGTAATATGAAAGTTTAAAAATGTTATGCTATACATGTTTTTTGTTTTCATTTTATTTTTTGTAATTTTAACAAAATTTTGTATTTTATTATTTGTAAAATGTTTGGCACATGAAAATTCTTTAATGTTTTATCAGTATGTGATATCGCTTTAACAACTTTACATTCTTGTGTGAAATTAATTTTTTTTATTTTATTTTATAAGAATAACATCATTGTTTTGTTGATATTTGTTACATTTACATTTTTAAATAATTTTTTAACTAAGCATTAAGGTATATATTAAATTAAGGAATATGTATATAAAATGATTACTGAGAGTCCCATAAAAAAATAAGATCCTTCTGATAAGCAAAAGCAAGTGAAGGCATAGTGTTATCCTACAGTCTAAATATGCAAATTATAAAATCTTGTTAAGAGATTCAAGCATTTATTTTAAAATCAGTATTAACCCACACTTGCTGCGTAGTTATTTTATTACATATTTCAAATCTACTTATTAAATCCACATTTTAGAGTTAAAAAAATGCAAAAAAAAAATTTGTTATAGAGCTCTAATTTTAAAATATAGACTTGAATCATAAAAATCTGAAAACAGGAATGGCATGGGTTGCACAGCTAAATAGTCAGAAGAAATGCATACCTGTGGTAATTGCGGGATGTGCAGCAAGAGGATTAAATCGGTGTGTAAAAAATAGAAAATATGAAATTTCTTCAAAAGTGGTAAAAATCAGTTTTTAATGTTGAGATGGAAACAAATTATATTTGTGCAATCTAACAACTGTAAGATACTTTTATTGCTAAAGTTCTTTTTTTGCTTATTATTCTTATTGTAATGCAATATAAGTAATAAGGTTTAAAAGGTATAAAATTAATTTTATACAAAAAAAATTGAAATTTAATTTTTTTTGTTTTGTAGCTGATTTTTCCCTGTCTCTTGAAATTTTTTAAGTTACAAAATTTAATCAATGTAAAAAAAAATCCTGAATTACATTAGATTTGGATGTAGTCAACAACTATATATTTTATCTTGAATTATATATATTTGTGCCAAAAAAGTTAACATTGTATCAGTCAATATTATGGTTGCTAAAAGGGTGTCACCCTTTGTCCTGTTAATTTAAGGAGATCGGTGATTAGTTTTTAGTCAGATTTTAAATATTTTTTGGTAATTGATTCAAGACCGATTCTGGAATCAAATTGTTATTTAATAACTTTCTTCAATATTGTGATGTTTTTTTGACATGGACTACTTAATTTTGGCTTATTTAAGTTTAGATATAACTCCAGACCAGCATCAAGCCTTTTGATAGTCATAGAGACAAATTCACTCAAATTTTGGGAGCAAGCCAAAAGAGTGGGTTGCAGGTACTCTAACAAGTACAGATGTGCAACACATACTTCTCTTTCACATGCGAAATTTCTTATGAAGAAATACCAACTTCCCCTACTAATGACTCGCCTTGCTCCTATACAGTTCTACTCCACTGTCGCAACTGCCCTTTCATGTAAACGACGTGGCCTAATTAACTTGACATCAAATAAGGCTGAGGCCATTCGTGATGAGCAAATATCCTGCACTCTGGAAATGATCAAAATAAGATATCCAGTGAATGAGTAGCTCCATATCTGCACTGACAGTTCATACCTGCTAGAAACAAATGGAGCCGGCGTGAGATGGTTCTGTGGGCTGTTTGAGGATACATTGGCCATGGGGAAAAAACGCCACCAGCTATGATGGTTAGGTCTTAGCTGTCAGTGAAGCTACAATGTAATTGCTAGCTCCTGCAAAAGTTGTCTTCTTCATAGACTCCCAAACTGCAATTTTAGCCTTAAGCAGTAATAAACCAACTGACTGCCTTAATGCAATTCACTGCCAAACGAAAATTGCGGAGCTAATCTCATGGCTGAACTGTGGCCTTACAGTGGGTCCCAAGTCATGTTGGGATCCTCGACAACGAGAGAACCAACCAAAACGCCAAGCAGGGAGTCGAGTCGTCTCAACCAGAAGCCCCCTTGACCCTAGGAAGAGCAAAGAAAATTATTTCCACATACATTGACAAATGTACTGCCATGGCCCAAAAAACTTAAGAGCCTCAGAAAGCCATGGAAAACTCTGACCACTTTGGGTCCAATCCTGAGGCACCTTGAGAGAGCTAAGGCTGTTGCCCACTTTCATCTATCCACCGGACATGACATTTTGGGAGTAAACCTCCACAGGCCAGAATGGATTGCGACCACCTGCTCCAATGCACTGGACTCGATGAATACTCGACTGACGACGTAGTCGATACTGGGAGGCTCAGCGTCAAATGGTCAAGAAGCCAAGCATGGACATTGGATGAATAAATAAATAGTTTAGATATTGATAAACTATTTGCAGTGGAGAATTTTAATGGTGTGTTTTTTTAAGTGTGGCAAATTACTCCAGTGTAAAAAAAAATTTTTTTTTTTTAGCTCTTCAAGGAAAATTATATAAATTTTTTTGTTTTTCTTTCTCTTTGTGAGATTTATTGTGTTCTATTTCATCATGTTTGTTATTGATACATATAAAGTATTTTCTTTTCTAAAAATTTTTTGTTCGTTTTGAAGTCAGTATCCTTTGATAAAGAACTTACTATTCTATAAATTCAGTCCAAAATATATGTATGTCTTCTCAATTTGTATATACCATAGAATTATTTGTATTGTTTTTCGTTTGTATTCATATAGTAGCATTACAGATTCAATCACTTCATTGCAGACAAAATATATTTGTTTATTGTTACATAATTGGTAAGTTCTATGCTGTAGTTTAAATGTATGACATATAATCATTTTTGATTTTTCGTGAAAGTTTGGCTCATCTACTGTAACTACTCTCAAATTGAAAAGATGTTTTTAAAACTGCAAAGATGCATTTTACTGGTTTTATAAGGTTTGTTTCATTTGATGTAGTTGCTAAAAAAAAAAGAATTTACATACAGTATACTTAGTGGATATTTTTAGGTTAGAAAGACATGCTTATTTGAATATTTTTAGAGTTTTTAATGGTACATTTTGATGTTTTATGCTTTTTTCAGATCTTCAAAGAATGGTACAGAATCAAAACTTCAAGATATTGATGAAAAGGGAGATTCTCAAGATGTTGGAGAAAAGAAAACAGAAGAAATCAAGACTGAAGAAAATAAATCCCAAGACGGTGAAATATATCATTTATTTCTAATTTCCCTTTGTAGATTAGATTTTGCTTTCTCCCATTTAAATTTAAATTTCATTTGCAAATAATTATTTTTTTTTCTTTTAATTGGCGGATTTTATAGTTGAATTCAAAACCCGGAAAAAGTAATAATTACTTCATATCTAATTCAAATATGACTAATTCAAAATTTGTGGTAATAAGAAAAAAAGTTTTTGTTTCCCAAGTTGCAGAATGTAAGATTATCACTATAGCAATAAGAAGTTGATTCTTTCCAGCCTGTTCTGTATAAGAATGTTTCAATGGTTTTATTTTTGGGTACTGTAAATTATTTAAATTATAAATCTCTCCTGTTTATATTTTAATACTTGTCTTACCAAAATTAATGAATTCAAAATATTAACAATTTATTTGTCAATTTTTTTTAAAATTTTGGTGTGCCCATTGAGAGAAATTTGTTCAGTTGTTAGCTTCTGTGTGTGATTGAATTAAATCTTATTTTAAATAATACTATTGTTATTTATGTACTGTTAGAAAAGGGAGAAAAGTTATAAAACTATGAATTATTTGCTTTTATATTGTTACTATTTATGAATCTTGTATCATGGAGTTTTTTTTCCCAAGTTAAACTTGTTTGTTATTGAAGATCAAACATACTTAAATGTCATCTGTATGAATTTTTCCTCACTATAATTTCATGATATGGTAGTAAATGACTAATGATATGTCATATTAAATATTCTTTCAAAAATAGATTTTAATATTTCTGTATATATATTCTTTGGATGTTAGAAACTCTCTTATCTTATCAAACCATTATTTTACTTATTTGTCTATGGCTCATAGATGCATCATCAAGCTCTACAAATGAAAGTTTTCCTTTTTCAACTCCACCAACTACAGCTGATAGAAGTATGAATTTGGAGATGTTTTGTGAAATGTCAGCTGTTGAAGAGGTAAATGAATAAATGTTTTATCCCTGTGTAATTAAATTTGAAGGGATCTGCAATTTATGTTTTAATTGCCTAAGAAATGTGTTTGTGATAGAGCACATTAGCTGAACTCTGGATAAATTAAAAGGGATGGGCATACAAAGAATTAAGAAGGTTCACCCATGTAATGGCCTGTTTTTCCAGCATTTTTATGGAGTTTTTTTTTTTTTTACAACCGCATAAAAGGTAGAACTTTAAGTTTTTTTATCATTTATTATGTATTTTAAGAGTATGTATATAAAATTTTTAGCTAAAAATATCCAATAGAACATTAGTTATAGCGCTCTGAACAGACCTACGTCGAAAAAATGGACGCTCACTTCCTCCATGATTCTGGCTGATTGGCTTATCTGAAATTTTAAAAAATTTAACTGTGTTTTAATCTGTAAGCTTAAATGCACAGAATAGACTGTATTCAGTTGGAAAATACCAAAAATTGGATTTTTGGTAGACCTCTGAAAAAAAGTTTCGAAATTGATTTGGGTTTTTTGTGTTTTTGTTATATTACAAAAAAATATTGGGAATTTTAGAATGATCATAGTCCATTCAGTGCGTCTATATGTGCCGAATCTACCCTATACATTTGAAGTTATTCGGTCTAACCGTTGAGATATGATGGAGGAAAGTTTGGAAAACACAATTTTGAGAAGAACGCATTTAAAGTTTCAAATCTGGTTAAAACTATGAAAATCTTAACTGATCCTCAATCGGCGATGTCTGGTCCATAGAGTACTCCTTCCTCTTCCTTTTGGAATTCTTTCAAGACAGATTGTTTAGCTGTTGTGTCAATTCTTGTTTAACAGCATCACTTGTGCACTGCTCAATGCGCGTTTCTGTACATAAGTATGCACTTCGTGGCCAATGGGGCATCCTATAGTCGTCATTACTTTTAACACTCGTACAAAACCTTCGTTAAAGATAATGACATATAAGTATGTTGCAATTTCAACGATCTTGGTACCAGAGTATAGATGCTTTGGAGCAAAAGTCCAAATCAACGAACTCGTCTCTGCTAGAAAGATAAATCACTTTTATAAGTCCTACATATTACAGTCTCAGAAATAGCGGCAAATACTGAAACAAACTCCAAAATGCAATACATGAAACTTGGAGCGATGGGAACCTCCATGTTCATGGTGATTTTACTTTTCTCGCAGAAGCTGATGTAAATCCCATATCATTTTGGGTGGTAAAACGATTTCCACTAAACTTCCACTCATTGCGAAAATAAATAATTTATAGCTGTTGGGCTCTTCGAAGCTAAACCAAGACTAAAAAAAGTTCTACAAAATATTCAATAACTATAGATATTTCCGTTTAAACCTGTACAAACTTGTATATACCTGTATGAATGTATATTTGTATAGAAGTGTATCAAGGCGACTGTACACAATAAGCCCAGCCTTTGACTGCCAACTCAGCACTCTTAACAGCTTCTTCTAACTGCTGTAACTTTATAATAACTTCGAATTTTAAAAAATCACTTAATCACCGTGTTCTAGACATGTTAAGGAAGCAATTTATGAAAGAAAAAAAATCAATTTTTTGAACCCATCATTTGGGTGAACCCCCTTAATTGAAACTGGTGGTATAAAACATAGAACTCAAGAAACTGCTTAGTTTCCTAACCTAATATGTTCTCTTGAAAAAGTGTAAATACATAATTATTGCATAAATTCTTATCTGTATTTAAACATAAATATATAATTAGCATATTTATCTGCTCATGATTGTTGCACATGTATATTAGAGAAAGATTTCTAGATTTGGACTTATTTTGAATGTTGAATGATTTAAAATTGGAGGGGAGTGAATAGGCCTGATTAACTGCCATTTCCTAAAATGAAACAAATGAGTATGAAAAATGTACTTTACCTGAATTCGTCATAGATTTTTATAATCGTTTAAAAACATTTAATTAAAGATCATTAATTTCTTACAACTTCACAAATATGAGAACCAAGAAAATTTGGTAGTTAGGGGATTATAATAGAATATTTTATAACAATGCTAGATTTAAAATGCAAATCCATGTAAATTCATTTTTATATAGACTTCAGTGGAATATATAGCAGCATTCTGACTAGTTAGTTCATAGGTTATGTATTATGTGAATTACTTTTTTAGAAATCTATGCATTTCTCTCTCTCTCTCTTAATTAGCATAAAGTCAACATTTTATAGCAATAATAAATAAGGGAATAAATAATATGTGTATACAAAATAACATGCATATTGCATTAATAATATAGTGCCTTTTTATTCTATGTGCACTTTTTAAACTGAAAAGAAATGCCCCATATTCTGTGGTATTTTTTAATTTCCTATTTATTCGAAAATATTGACATCTTTATGTCTGAAATGTTTTTCTAAGTATAACAATTTGCTTAAAAAAGGTGTTTTGAAGGAGTGATATCCATAATTCTCTGTACTTAGCTCAATATTGCTGCAGTAGAATTGATATCAGCTAATTCTTAAATATGAAAAGGAATCGTAAATTGTAGATAATTCTTCAATTCAATGTAGTTAGTTCTTCAGAAAGTAGTTTTGTTCATACAGATTATTTAATTTTTTGGTGAGTTATGCGTCAGATGTCTATGAAATTTTAAATTAATGTGTAGTTATATGCATTTTGAAATTGAAGAAGCATTTTTTAACTTGAAAAGTAAGTCATTTGCTCTCCTTTTTAAAGTATTTTAAACCATACATACATGTAAATTCATGTCATGTAATATGTTCACCATTTATTAATTTTCTATGACATTAATTGTATCATTAATTCTAAATATAAAGAAAACCAGTAAATGTTATTAGGATAGATGAAACTCTTAGCCCCTCTGAGCTCTTAATCAGTTATGTGGCAATGGCAGTAATGCTTATTCTCCTTTTACCCAATGTTAAAATACTTTTCCTTTATCCAGTGTAGAAATACTTTTAAATTCAATGAAATTAATATTTAATAAGATAAAAATGCAGACATGAAATAGATGATAGAGACTAGGAGTGGCCAACCTTTTTGGGGAAAGAGTGCTACTATTGATGGGAGGGGGGGGTGAATTATGCATTGCTCTTGCAACTTTTCCAACAGACAAACAAAAAAATGAAAAAGTGAACAAATGTTACTTATAGACTTCTTATGGGATTTTTACGCAAATAGCACTTTATTTAATGCCAGTCCATGTAGTCGAAAGTTAGAAGTAATATAATAAATAACACAAAAGTGCACACTTGGGGTTTTATTGTTAAAAAACCTTTTACAAGTTCCCTCAGTTAGGTGAGGTATAAAATAAAAATGAGTATCTTGAAGCATTTAATTCTAAATAAACAGTCAATACTTTCTTAATGTGGTTTTTGAATTCTTTTCTTTTTTTACCAAATCATCTATATTAGGATTAGCTCTTGAAGATGCTTACAGTATTATGTTATTTTAGGTATGTTTCAGCTATAGTTTTGAGTTATATTTATTTTTTTTATTAAGTTCATAGCAGAAAGAATTTATTTATAAGCATTTTTTTATCCACATTTTGAAGTTTTTGTTTGAGAAAACCCTATTTCAATTAAAATTAGAGAAAAAAAATGATTGTTTATTACTTTTTTTAAAATTTTACAGTAAGTTTTGGTGTGCCACTGTTACAACTCAGCCATGGCGGGCATGCCGTGGGTTGGCCACCCCAGCTCTAGACTATCGATGTTGCTATGTGTAGCTAATCCGAATGCAGCAAAAAAAAATTGAGTTTTAGAAAAACAATAATTAACTCTTGGATATATTCGTATTGTGGGCACTTTAATTGTTTTGAATTTTTCCCTAATGAAGTATTAAATTATTTTTGTATTCAAAAATTTCATTTTGTAAGTAAAATTGGCTTTTTCATTTATCTTTTCCTCTACATAGGATGAAAAATCAAATAATGAAGGCAAAGTAGAAATACCTCCTGCTGGATATAATATCTTATATCAGGTTACTATTATTTCTTACATATTACTTATTAAATATTAGTTTCATATTATATATTGGTCTTGTATATTACTTAATTATTTGAATTATTTACAAATTGTATTTTGTATAACAGGTTCAAGGCACTTACAAGTATACTGCAGAAGATGTTGATGAGCTCTCGTTTAATGTTGGTGATATAATTGATGTAATTGCTTATGATGATCCTGAAGAGCAAGTATGATAATAATTTCGTTTTTATAAAAATTCAGTTTCAAATGGATTTTTTTGGTTCACTTAATATAGTTTACTTGGTTTTCATAAAAATTTAAAAAGTAGATCTGAAATGTTATGTAATTATAGTTATAGATTAAATCAACACATGACTTATTTCATATGACACTTATTTCATATTTTAAGTGGCTTATACTTTATTTCATAATTTAAAATGAAAACTCGTTTTCCTCTTATATTGGAGTTTGTATTATTAAAATATGGTGAAGTTCAAAACATTTCATTTTGTGATGTGGGATGAAATGAATGTAGTGCTTCTACATAATTGTTACTGATTATATTGTATAAGCTGTAAATGCCTTGCATTTATTACAATTTATATGAACCCTGATTGAAGGATGTAGTATGCAGTTATGTATTAATCAGGCTTTTAATAGAGTAAAAAAAAAATCGTGTTAGTGAAAACTAGTGCATAATTTTAATTTTAAGTGATAATATATATTTTTATAACAATCCAAATGGTGCTTTGGATTGGTAATTACTATTAAAAACCTAGTACATTTCCCAGGAGCTAATATCAGTTTTTAGTGTGGCACAACATCGGCGGATGCTAACTGCTACAGTGTAATTTTAATGCAGAGTTTCCTCTCCAGAGTGGTGGTCGCAGTAGCCGAGTGATATAGGTATCATATATCGTGGCTAGCTTTGTCACGAGTTCGAGCCCAGTACCACTAAAGACCCGCCATTTAGGGCAGCGATGCACGTTAAATCTGTCGAGACCTGAAACGGCCTCTCACTGGTGTGGTAGTTAGGAGAGAGGGTGCCAGCTCGGGTGTCGTCCACGTCACTTGACCATGGTTCAAAATTATGTGGTCCATCACCAAAAGCCCTCGTGTAGCTGAACAGTGCGACGTTAATATTCATTCACTCACTCGCCCTCTCTAGAGTGTGGCACCTGAGCTCTGACGATGTGAAGTTATACTAGGAATTCATTTTGGCCTAGAGTACCCAAATCAAACAGGCACCCTAGGGATCTTTAACATGCTGCATAATCATACAACATGAACACTGATTTTTTGCACCGTGAAAATCGCAAACTTGGGCATACACGGTCAAATCTGCTACCTCACCCAACCAGTTATGTTACAGTTAACTGACTCTTAAAATTGTGTTTTATTCATCACATGTATTAAAATTGGTTAGGTTTTCTTTCTCCCCTCCTTGTAGTATCCTCCTTTAAAACATTGTTTCATTTCTAATGAAAATGTTTCATAATTTAATAAGTTTTTTTAATTTATTTATTTCAGTTCATAGGAAATGGGGCTATGCTTTATTTAAAATGAGAATTGAAATAAAATTAGTCTTTAAATTTCTATAAGGAATTGAATTTTATCAGTTTTTATTTAGTACTGTGTAGTGTATTTTACATTTGTACCTCTTCCTGTGTGGTCTCATTTAATAAAAAAAAAATATTTTGTTTGTAGGAGGAAGGATGGCTTATGGGTGTGTTCAATGGAAAAAAGGGTTTGTTTCCGGCCAACTTTACATCTCGCATTTAAACATTTGAAGTTTTTAACATAAACTGCAATATCTATGCAAAAATGCATTGTGATATTTTGAAAAGCCATTCCTTGTTTCATGGATCTGTTGTAGTAACAAATATTAATTTTACATTTTGTAAGTGAGCTTTGTATTTTCCCTTAAATTTGTATGTAGTTATGTATGAGCTATATTGTATTGTATTATTTGATATTGTTTATTTTGAAGTTTAATGTCCACTATGTGGAAGAAAACCATTTTGATGTTGTACTTGTGCTGTGTTCCTTTTTTGAAGTATATGCAAGTATGTGGAGATAAAACAGAATATATTTTCATATTATAAGTAAAATGTTGACTTATTCTCTGTATTAAATGTCCACTGCTAGAATAAGAAATTTATATTATTTGTATTATTGTACTTTGTTATTTACGTAGATGATAAATAAGGTTGTATGGTTTTATAACATACAGCTTTTGTGTGAACATGCATATTTGTGACTATCTTATTTCTGTTATGAATCTGATTTATATGTGTCACTCTAGTTTTAAAAATTATTCCACCTTTTTGGACCAGCAATTCTGTTTTCCGTGTCTAGATTGCTGTATGTACCCAGTTCCATCATAAAATTATATTATTGAAGGGTTTATTAAATACCCAAATAAAACTATACATTGCCATTCATCATTGATCATAACATGCAGTATTTTGCTTTTTGCAGCTAACTTGTTCACATATTTATTTTACATGAGTATTTTTTATGTATTATCATCTATCATTTAACATTCTGACATTTATTTTTATAGGAAAGGTTACAATTATATGATATATGCTAATATTTTTGGTATGCAGAATATCAATGTATTTTACCTTGCTGAAAGGTAGTGCCTTAAAAAGTGTGATGACTTTTTCTGATCTTGAATTTAATAAATGTTATTCCTTCATTTGAATGTGTATTTTTTCACTGAAAACTGTCTTTGCATTTGTACTTCCCTCCACTGTGTATCATTTGTACAAAATGAATCATATGTTTGATTTCTTTGTTGCGATTTCAAATATTTTTTTTAAAATCTTCAAAAAAGATTTTTAAATTTTAAACCATAGTTAATGGTACAGTTTTTTAACATGTCTAAATTTATCTTCAGTGAAAATTTTGCCTTTTTATATATTAATTGTTGAAGTTCAGCAATGTTCTTTAGTCTAAACTTTTTTTAGATTGTATTGTTACCTAAAATTTAAAAAAAAATATCCTGTAATATATTAATTTTTAATAAAATTTTCTCAAAACATCTGTTTTTATTGCTTACTGTAACATTTCAGACAGTCAAATTATATCTGATTTCTACAAGTGTTATTGAATTAAAATCCTCACATAAAATGTATTAGTATTTATTGAAACTTATTGCATTAACCCGCGGTCACTCGCGCTTGTTTTTCTACCGTCGTTACTCGCGGGGTGTAGAGAACACCCCAAACTTTTAACACGTGTATTTAATCATGAAAATAAAATTAAGTCATTATGATACATATTTATAAAGTACAAGATGTTTTTTGTGCTTTACAAATAAAATTGTTAAACTTATTGCATACAAATGAGACTAACATTAATTTAAACTAAACATACAAAATTTTCATTTTAAAAGACATAATTTCATATTTTTTCATAAACCAGTATAAAATGTCTATACCAATAATAAATATACTTTATAAATAATGAGATAATGATAGTAGAGAAAGTAGAAAAATAATATTTTAATCATTTTCCAAGCATTCAGAGCAGACTGTAAACATATACTCAAATTCTCGCTGGAGTTCTCAGCCCTCCAGATAAACTTTTGAAGGTCATTACATTCCAATCGTTCAAGAAAAAGAGAATGCATTAAGCCTGAAGGTTCAATAACCTAAAATGGGCAGCTACAGAAAAAATCATGGTTTTATATAATTAGAGGAATTATATCTGTACAAAATTATCTTAATGTGTATGTATTCTTTTTTCTTCATTGAGTCAGAATAGTCTGTTATTCTGTTATAAATTATTTTTATGAAACACTAATTATATGAAAAAAAGGATTTAAATGAATTATAAAGTTTCATTTTTAAAATTGGTGTTTTTTAAATAAAATAACGTAGTATATATATACATTACATACGTTCAATAAAAGTATATTAATCACTTGAATTAATGAAATTATATACTGATGTATAAAATAACACTTTGTTATAAGCAGATTTCAACCTTTATTAGTATATGTCTTTTATGTTACTAATAATTTTTGAATTGTGTGTTCATTGAAGATATTTAATTAACATAGTAACTCTTTTATAAATCAATACAAATAATTGGATTTTAAAAATATGAAGAAGCCAACTAGCTGATTCTTTGGGAGGAGTAGAAATTACTTTCAAACAGCTAAAGGAAACACATTAACAGCTAGAATGCACAAGTTTTTTCTTGCATAATGTACGATGAGCAATTTTCGTCTTTGAACAGGACAGAAGGGCAAACGGCGGTCAAGCAGTCGTAAAAACCACAGATTGGGCTTCTATCTTTCCCCCTCCATTGTGGAGAGACCAAGAGGGAGACACCAGATACTTTTTGTCTTCAGTTTATGTCGTTTAAAAGGGAATTCTTAGTACACAGTTTTGTCGTATTTTCAGGAATACCAGAAATAATAACATTAATTTATAAAATAAGAAATGGAAATGTGGTTAAAAAAGATTATAACAATTTATGAAAAAGTGCTCTAATGACCATTTTCGCAGAAAAAAATGACGTTTTCTTTTAAAAGATTCATATCAAAACTTATTATGTTCTCGATGAGTGTTTCTTATAAGGCAATTCAGAAATTCAAATTTAAGTGCAATTTGTTTCTACTATCTACATTTTCTTAAACAGGATACCACATAATATAGCCTATTTTCTGGGTTACTACATTAAATGAAGATGTTATTTGGTTATGAAACACACACACACACATGCGTAAAAATTAAATAATGTTTGAAATTAATTAGGAAAGGAGCTTATAATTTTCTTTGAGACCAAAATCGTTTTAACCTACAATTATGTTATATAGAAGCTAATATCTTATTGTTATCTAATGACATTAACATCGAATTATTATTATTGTTACTAAAATCAATAACAGTAAGCAACTTAAAACTTCAATTTTCATTTACATGTGCAACACAGAATATGTCAGATGTATTGTTATGCGACACTTCTATCAACGATGTAAAATTCAGAATTCAAGGAATACGTAATTACTCGAATCTCGGCGTACACATGAACGATGAATAATGAGTGAATATTAACATCGCACTGTACAACTACACGAGGGCTTTTGGCGACGGACCACGTAATTTTGAACCATGATCAAGTGAATAGGAAGACACCTGAGCTGGCACCCCCTCTCTCCTAACTACCTCACCACACCAACGGGAGGTCGTTTGAGCTCTCGACAAATATACATCGCTGCCATACACGGCAGGTCTTTAGTGGTACTGGGCTCGAACTCGTGACAAGGCCAGTCAACGATCCGATACCTTAACCACTCGACTACCGCTACCACATGTCTATGTTCAAACCTCCTCCAGTGGGTGTGGTGTGGAAGTTAGTAAAGGGGGTTAGCTCAGGTGTCGTCCTCGTCACTTGATTATGGTTCATAATTAGGAGATCGGTTGCCAAAAATCCTCGATTAACGAAAAAGTACGACGTTAATATTCCCTCACTCAACCCTTATTAAAAGTTGTATTTTTATGTTATTAATAATTGTGCAAAATCTTTATTAATTGTGCGGTTATTGAAAAAGATATTTAATTAACACATAGTAACTATTATGTAAATCAATTCAAATGATTGGAATCAAAAAATATGAAGTGACCGAAACTGATTGTTTGGGATAACAAAAAATAAATAAAATTGCTTTGCTCCCATAAAAAGAATTTTTCTAACAGGCTTCAGTAGTAAAAGTATGAGTTAAAAGCCATTTCCTTGAAAGAACCGATTATTCTCACAAATTTCTCTCTTTATCAGGCCCGCTTAGGCGAGCTAGGCACATGCCTAGGGTGCAAGAGATTTGGGAGCACAAAAAAATGGAGGGTGAAAAAAAGAGAAAAAATTAAAATTTTAGAGAAAGTACAACACCTAGTATTTATTAACAAGGCAATTATTCTCTTTCATTTTTATACCTAAATTATCAAATCTTCATTTTGCTATCGGCGAAATTATTATGTAAATCGCTTGGCTTTTCTTCCTCAAATCATATTTTGTTTCATGTTTACTGTTATTAAGTTGTGTTCTCAAAACTCGAAATAAATCTTTATCGCTGCGTCTCTCAAACTGTAGGGCGCCCTCTCCCCAGGAGGGTGTGATAATCCTACTTTGGGGGGGGGGGGGGCGAGCATATCGCGAAAAATCGAAAATAAAAGATTTAAAATAATTATCAATTTAACAAAATAATTTACAATTTAAAATAATTATAAAGTGTGTGTGTGTGTGAAATACATTCTTAAATAAGAAACAAATGAAGTACACATTCACACTGATGTAATACACACTACTTATAAATGTATCAAAACTGCACAAAGTATTTAATAATTAATATATCAATATTCGATTAAAAACAAGTTTAGTAATTACTAGTGACTCCCCTGGGCTTGTCATATACAAAACTTAATGTTTATCTTGATAATTAGTACGGTTTTTAGTTAAAGTCGTAGTATTGTATTGTCGTTTTACCATCAAAGTACATTATAATTGCATTCAATACATTGTACGAAGGGGGGTCTGCGATGAAAATTATGACTGAAAATTGGATCGCAAATATTGAAAGTTTGAGAAGCACTGCTTTATCGAAATCTACAGCACTCTTTTGTGACCGTGGTAGCCGAGTGGTATAGGTATCGGATCCTGGCTGGCTTTGTCACGAGTTTGAGCCCAGTACCACTAAAGACCGGGCGTGTAGGGCACGAATGGAAAAATCTGTCGAGAGCTGAAACATCCTCCCGTTGGTGTGGTGGGGTCGTTAAAAGAGGGGAGTGTGCCAGCTCAGGTTTCGTCCACGTTACTTGACCATGGTTCAAAATTACGAGGTTTGTGATCAATAGCCCTCTTGTTACTTTGCAGAGCAACGTTAAACATCAAATGACAATTCCGGGGTTTTTTCACCCACTAAGAAAATATACACACCACGACAGTAGTCTTCAAACTGTGTTCCACGAAACCCTGGAGTTCCACGATACATGCCCAGGGGTTCCACGAGTCACAATAAATAAATCGAAAAAAAAAAAAAAAAAA
>BMAV01018930.1:0-100015 GCA_019973955.1 Trichonephila inaurata madagascariensis
GTTTTTTTTTTCAGGTTTTCTAGGGGACGTATCTTCCGTGTAAAAATGATTGGTATAATTAAGTTTTTCACATTTGTTCATTTACAATATCAAAACGCTACCTTCAGGCTATTTATTACTTCTCAGTGAAGTCACGGTAAATAAAATTCTGCATTCAAAACAATCAGGCAGATGCTGGGTTAGATAAGCAAGTTATTGAACATTCTACTAAAAAAAGGTAAGCCAAACGAAAAAATGCGGAAATTTTTTTCATGTCAAACACATACGCGCACGTAACATTTGAAATTCAAAAGACAGAAAGAGCTTAGAGGCAAGAGCGCACAAATTCGTAAAATTGTTCTAATGGCCGGTTCGAAAAAGGCTACCGAAAAGAGAAGGAATCCGAAAATGCTGTAGGCACCAGCGATGTGTCTACACCCGGGAGCTAGCAATCATATTGCAACGTTATTCGTCCTTGAAGAATGCAAGTCGATGGACTCGCAACCTTTCCTAATGACAGCCAAAGAGTCTTGTCATCCCTATTCATGGTAAAGCTTCTCGAATACCTCTGCAGAAAAAGAAGAGGTTTTTCTTTTCTTTCTTGCGCAATGCTGGCTAACTCTCTCTTAAAAGATTCTTGGGTCTTTTGATTTGTAAACCTCCTGACCTTGCTATGGCTTAACTAACAGTATTTAAAATGGTAAACTGGACGCGAGCGCTTTGCATATGTCTGGCTGGAGGGCGTTCGAAAATTCCTTTTCTTCTTTTCATGTCGCAAAAACTCATGCCACCAATGAAATAGAGGCCAGTCGCTCTAGTACAGTCTTCTAGAAAGATTATGTTCTTTTAACACAAGTGTATAGTTATTTGTACTTCAGAATATTGATATCGGCATTTTTCTTGCAAACTGACTGAAACTTCGAAGTAAATAAATGAATAGATTTGCGAATTCTAGAAGAAAAAAAAATAGTACACTTTAAGCTGATAATTATATTCTTTTTTATGGTTCATTTTTTCTGAATTAACTGTACACTCGATCCATTAAATGGGTGTTGAAGATCACATTAAAAATGTAAGCTACACAAACACGGAAGCAACTAACAATAGACGACGAGGATGACACTCGAGTTGATTTACGAATATTAGCATTCATCGCCCAGTTTTCAAATTGCGCACGTGATGCTGGTTGAAGTAGCTCAGTGGTCATAATTCCGAACTCGTGGTTGGCGTTGTTGAGTCGTGGGTTCCAGTCTTGTTGCCACTGAAGACTCGCAGTGTAGAGGGACTGAATGTTAAATACTTCGTGTGTGTGGCCCAAAGTCTTCACGTTGGTGTGGAAATTAGAAAGGGGTGCCACTCAGGTGTGGTCCTCCTCACTTGACCACTGTTAAAAATTACGAGGTCAGTCTCCTGTAGACTTTGGCGTTGCTTTATGAGTGACGTTGATAAACACTCACCCACCACGTGATAATCATGAATAATGCTAGAGTTAATACCTCGATCACTATACTTCCACACTATCCCAGATAGGCCATTTTAATTTAGGAATAATGTGCGGCAACCTTCATAAATTTTTATTGTAATCTTGTGTCAGAACTCTACTCCATGCTTGAGTTAAATATTATTAGGAACGTCCCTTTTTGAAGTAACACGAGGGGTATTGACGATCTACCTTATAATTTTGAACTATGGTCAAATAACCTGAGCTAACGTCCTCGCCACCCCGCTCTCCCAATCTTCCAGATGACACACACGTGCGAGTTTGGGCTTCGATAATTAAATGAGGTCAGCCTCCTACGCGACAGATCTGAGGTCAGGATTTGAACTACGACAATCACAACAACGCTGGCCACGAATTAGCAACTACCTCACAGTAAACAGAGCGATGGGATATGAAGTTCAAAAATTCTCATTAGTGGTCTGCCACAGTTATCCGAGGTGAATTACAAAATGATGACGAAGACGAAGGTAAAACTAGTAGTACTTCACTTCTTGAAATAAGGAATGACACTCGTATTCCCACAAACGTTTTAGGTAGAATCAAATACTGAATCCACGTCACTAATTTGAAAAGTATCAGCCGAGATCGCATAAAGGATGTACTTCATCCTGAACTCCAGAGTGACTTACAAAAAATAATAAAAATACCTACTATAGGCAAGTTAATAGACTTTAAATTCTTGAAGTAAGGTTCTTATCAAATTACTCGTTCGCATTTTAATTAGACCAAACTTTTTTAACCTAAAAATGTAATTCAACAATAAATATGTTACCAAAATTTTTTTAAATATATATTTTTTCTTTTTAAAATGAACTGTTTGCTATATTGATAGTTTTTAAAATTTACAAATAGTGCACTTGATTATTCGAAATTTTTTGATAAGGTTATATAAGAGTAATTTTAATATCAAAGTTAAAAATTAATTTTTATTCCAAATAGCTTATAAGGATTATATACCTGAAAGAGAAGAAACTGAAGCTATATATATATATATATTTTAGGTATTTCTACATTGCTAATTATGATTAAAAATAGAAAAAGTAAAAAAGGAGAGAAATATTGTGCCTTTTTGAAAATTATCCATTTCATAAAATCTTTCTCTCAGATATTTAAAGAAAAAGACACAATTTCTCTGTCACTTATAAAAATTCTAAAAGATTAAATTGAAAATGTTCCAAGAGTTAAAATAATTTCCAAGTATTTTTTTCTTTTTAAAAAAAAAAGGAGAATACAACGAAAACTCGTTATGTAAAAACATTCTCACACAACTCGGATATCTAAGTTACAGGAAAAAGCAAACAGCCAAAAATTAGGAAAAAATATGCAACCAGGTCAAGATTTTCATCGAGTAATTTTTTATTTTGTGTCAACATGTCAAGAGAGTTTTCTTAAGTATCCAGAATAAAATGTTATTTTCCGACACATTTTTCTTTTAAGCGAATGCAAGGGAAATTTCTGATTTACGCGTTTTTAATCAAAAATTTAAAGCACAATTTGTACTTTTATACAGAGGTTCTTTAACGCTTAAGGTGTCATAGTCACACAGGAAATAACAGATTTTTAATTATCTTGCATTACCCCTGAAAACTTCAGAAAATATATAATAAATTCAAAGTTATATTAAACTGTTAATTACTTAGAAATTTTAATATTGTTAAATTTTAATTCATGCCACTTTACATCAAGAATTTCCTCCTACTTATCAAGTACTTTTTCCTACTGCATGTCATATTATTTTTATCACACAGCAGTTAGATTTCAAGATCAGTTATATATACTGGCAACTCATCACCAATTTGATTTGATTTTACGTCGTACTGTGAAGCAATACAAGGACTATTGGCGACGGACTTCGAAATTTTGAAACATGAGGAGACAAAGATGGCGATTGAGCTTGTACCTCCCTGCAAACCATCCGGTTTTCTACACGGTGCGTCTTCAGTGTCACTGGATTTGAACCCTCGACTCAACAAAGCCAGCAACGAATTCGTGACCAAGACCACTCTGCTACCGCGATTTCTATGCCTCGTCAGACTTGAGTTTTAGTTGGTCTTAGAGTCAATTATGCCACAACAGAATACGGCGTAGGGGCGTAGCTACCACCGTATCAATGATACGGGGCCTCCGAGCTTTGAGGGCCCAAAACGTGTAAGCAAAAAATCGCAAAATGTTAAGGGGCAACCTTGATATTAATGACATATCCTTGAGGGCCTTAGAAAGGAACTATGGAACAAGGAAGGCCTCAAGGAACTATGATACAGGTCCCACTTAGAACAAGCTACACCAGTGATGACACCCATTTACGACGGTTCATTTGTTGATCCGTGTTTTGTGGTGCAAGGGCTATGAGGCCATTGTCGCCAAACAAGACATAAATAGAAATCTATATAAATAATGTACTAACGATGGACCTCATAATTCCGAGATACAGTGTGGTCGCGGTAGCCTAGTGGTCAAGGTATCAGATCGTGGCTGGCTTGTCACGAGTTCAAGCCCAGTACCACTAAACACCCGCTGTGTAGGGACGCGATGCACGTTAAATCTGTCGAGAGCTCAATGTCCTCCAGTGGGTGTGGTGTGGTAGTTAGGAGAGGGGGTACCAGCTCAGGTGTCGTCCTCATCACTTCACCATTGTTCAAAATACGAGGTCCGTCACCAAAAGCCCTGTAACTGAACAGTGTGACTGCTAATATACACTCACTCCACTCCGAGACACAGTCGCAGCCGTGATCATTGTAGTCAACTTCGAGAACTTTTGATTATTTATAACACAAAGCAACACACTGTACACAACAAGTAAGCAACACAGTACCACTAGCGGAAACCTCGCAATTTTAAATCACGGTCAAGTAACGAGGACGACAATTGGGGTCGGGCATTCCTCGACTACGCCATGAGGCAACATAGTTTCTATAACTCTTTTTAGCGCTTTTTTGACCAAGAGGCTAAATGAATTTGAATAAAGTACCTTCAAGCATGCAAGAAAGTGTTGAATTCATGTGAAAGAAGGGAATGAACTGTACAATATTTTAATAACCTCTACATTAATTCAAATTCTTATTAAACAGCTTTTCATAGAGACGCAAAGTAATTACTATCCAATTTCACACTGAAAGAACATAAGCTATAACCTGTTCCCTAGAGGTATATTAAAATGAATAACGTGTATTATATAATCAAAGCACAATAAAACAGTAATTAAATTTAAAAATGCCTTTTCAATCAAAATGGCTCCAAATTAAATTTTCAAGTATTTTGAAACCTGAGCATTGAAACAAAAGGAAAACGCTGAACTTTAATTCCAACAGGTATAACGTAATTCTCGTAAGAAAGCTTAAGGCAGATAGGCATACCAAGAGATGCGAGATCAAAATATTAAAAAGAAAACTTTTTTCAAAAAAATAAATTGCAAGAAAGAGAAATTGTTATTAAATAATACCTGAAGCGAAATGGCGCCGACTCTCCGTGGGTATTTGAAAGCGAGCTATAATCGAAACTATTCATCAACGAGATTGGGGCTATTGTTTATCCAATGAAAATGGCAGAACTCTTGGAGCATTTTCACCGTTCAAACTTGACATTATAATTAATAGCCCGAGATCCTTTTTGAAAGTACCTTTAACAAGAGATGATCCCTTATTTTGTTTTTGAAATTCATTCGCATTTTACATTGAATGCTTCGGAGCCTATTGCTGGGTAAAACCAGATATGTCAGCAAGATGAAATCAAATTCATATTCAGCACTTAAGTACTTATAATTTCAGGTTTATAAAAGAATTGTGGTGCTTTTATGTTTGAATAGAAATGAAACTGACAGATTAAAAAAAAAAAATAGTCGAGTGTTTGCCATGTAATACAGAATTAGTAATTGGACATTCGTTGCTTTTAAGAAAAATTTAATAATTTTAGAACTTAAATAAGAAAGGAAATGTACTCTAGAGTAGCATCAGGATTCTTACATAAATTTTTCTAATAAAAATTAGCCATTTAAGGCTGTTTTCGGCAAAAGTACGAGAGTCTGAACTAAACGCGGAGCACATTTTCAAACAGAAAAATACCTCAATTTTCATTAAAATTTGCAACATTATTACTCATACATCTGATAACAATATAGGGTTTCTAAAATTTCAAAATATATTCTGTGAATATTATTATTTTTTTATTTTAATACATGAAAAGATAGCTCATTTAACATTACGGTATAGGAGTAAAAACGCAAAACACATTTTATACCAGAAAAAATGGCTTAATTCGGTCAAAAATGTGAAGTATGACAAAACATGTTGCTCTCTAAAGGATAGTGAAGCAAGAATAAAATATTAATTTTCATTTCTGTTATATCTGAAAAAATAAACCTAATTCGGGTCCTATTCTTTAACATTAACCGAGGACAGCCTTAAATG
Organism: Trichonephila inaurata madagascariensis; assembly: GCA_019973955.1. Taxonomy (NCBI): domain Eukaryota; kingdom Metazoa; phylum Arthropoda; class Arachnida; order Araneae; family Nephilidae; genus Trichonephila; species Trichonephila inaurata. The sequence continues at coordinate 5,884 of BMAV01018930.1, forward strand.
TAAATATAATTTATCAACAAAATTTCAGCTTTTACCAAGAATTCCAAATACAAATTTAAGTCGAATTTGAATTTCACCTTTAATTCAGAAAACACATCTTATTGTGTATTCCTTATTTATTTTATAAACACGTTTTTCATAATAACGAAAATTAGTTTGTAACATTAAAATCAACTGTGAAGTGTACTATCATAAATTTAATTAGTTATTTTTGTAATTTTTTAGATTATTTAAATTTAATCTCTCCACTTTAATCGCCCAATACATTCTTGATAAATTCTTATGAATTCTAAGCAATGGTAAGACGACGAGGACCTCATCATAGATAATATTTCAAACTTCCGCACTGTGCACCATCCCCCGAATCACATTATAAATGTGAGTGAGTGTTTATTAATGTCGTACTATACAGCAACTAGGGATGGCGCTTCTTTCCAAAAAGATCGATTTTTAAATCGATTCACAAAAAAAACGAGATCTAAAAGATCGATTTCTAAGAAATCAATTTTTTTTTCAAGTCTGCATTTACAATGTAAATATAAATCCATTTTATGAAAAACAAGAAAGATATACCATAATAAAACATCTCTTATCAGTAAAGTCAGGGAAGTTTACAGTTCAGGAAATTCGACAATTACAATTATTTTTATTTCCATATCAAAGTATTAGGTATAAAAGAAGACTTTTCTAAATGTATTTGTTACATTAAAAAGTTTAGAAAATAGATAATATAGCTTATAGTTCCCAATGCTTAAAATCTAAGCTTTTTAAAAACAACTGTCTGTCAAGTCTACTGGGATCTAAGCGGCTCCGCTCATCACTAGCAATGTTGCCGGCAATCGGAAAAAGGCGCTCACAATGCACAGATGATCCAACGATACTCATATACATCATGGTTATTAGGTGAACATGATGATAAATAGAGTTTTTTTGCTCTTGCCAGTAAATTAACTCTTTAACGACCAACGCCTTGGTATAACGGGTTTTAAAGATAGTTCACATAACTAATTCTAAATAATTTTATGATTTTTACGAAAACAGAAAAAAATCGAATGTCGATTTTCTAGGATGAAATATATATTCACTGAATCGATTCAGTGCTACATATCGATTTTTTTGGCCGGGGAAATCGATTCTTCGATTAATCGATCCCAGATCGAGCTCCCTAACAGCAACACGAGAGCTACTGATGACGGACATCCTTAATTGTGAACCTCGGTAAAGTGATGAGGACGACACCTGAACTGGCACCCTCTCTCTCTTGTAACGAATTCTATACCCGTACTGAAACTCTAGGTGACAACGCGAACTAATCCGAAGCACTGCGCATGCGCGAGTGCCACTCCAGCGTCAATTAGTGATTACCTCTCGACGAGAGAGGTCGATTTTTTTGTGCTCCGTCCGAGAGCATAATGTGAATTGGATTCAGTGATTACTTCTCGACGAGAGATGTCGTTTTTGGCTCCGCCCGTGAGCGTAGTGTGGAGATTTGGAGAGTGTGATTTCCTCTCGACGAGAAAGATTGTATCTTTTGCTCCACCAGCGAGGGTAGTGTGGATTTGTGATATCTACACGCGAGTCTTGAGTTACAGTTCTTGCATCTGCCGGAGGCAGATGGGTTGGATGCCACACCGACTCGCTTTATTTCTCTAAAATGGACTAAATTCATGATGGTCACATGATAACGGCAATCACGTGTTTCCCATTGATTAAAAATTGACATACTAATTGTTCAACTTGCAAATTTTAGATAACATTTAAAATTTGATGATTGGGTAAAGATTTCCCGTGTTAAAAAATTCTTCAAACAGTTTTCAAAATTTAAAAAAAAATACTTACATTTTACGAATACTTTAAATTAAGTGCATTTTGTTTAACTATGTGCATTATTATATCGTTGACAAACATGTACTTTTTGAAAGAAAGTTTCTGCAAGAAGCAAAAGTTGGCAACAGTGAAACATATGAACTAATTGGCTGGAAACGCGTGATTATATTTATGATATAATTATGACGTCGCATTAATTTATTAACCGATTGGCCGAAAACACGTGGCTCAGTTATGTCCCATGAATTTAGTCCATTGTCATGAACTCCGCTTACCTATAATTTTTACTTAAAACATGTAAATAGTGTAAAATTTTCGTGTCTTACCCTCCTGTGTATAAACCCTCAAAACATCAATCAAGTTTCAACACTTACACGGCTAGGACATTACACTCCTAACTTCCACACAACGCCAAAAAGAGTACTTTGAGCCAAGACATTTTTAACATGCATTAGCCCCCTACAAGAGGCAGATCTGAATGGCATTGGGGCACGAACTCATGACATGGCAGCCGCTAGCTCGCTACCACAACTACTATGCTACCGCGGCCACGCAAAAACTGTAAAGACCTGTTTATTATGTAAGTCTTTCGTGAAATGAAATTTTGATGTAGATTATTGAACCGCAAAAATCAAATTAATGTAGGCTTTCTGAAAGGAAAGGTTGAGATTCCATAAAGCAAGATTAACCCTACTTCACCACCTAAGTCCATTAGAACTCTAGAAAACAATATTCTTCCATTTTGGTTAATTGACTTCTTTAATTGTGCTTAGTTTTTGCTTCCGGAATTTTTCCATTCTCAGTTATGTTACATGTTCCTGTCTCAGTTATGCTTCTGTATATTTTTGCATAATGATCCATGAAAAGAATTGTAACGACATTTTTAAAGCTACATCTTAATTTGCTTACAAGTGTTATTTATAAATTGAAAGAGTTAAAACTAAGTTTAAGACAAAAAAAAATGAAAAGGTATTAATAAATTATTTATAATTTTTTTCGTATCAATTATTTGTTTAGTTTAATGCTGTTTGTGATTTCGCTGCAATACTTTATTTCAGAAATAATCGCTTCCACAAAATTTATCATAAGAAATACTCTCAAAAATACGCCCGATTACAAGCGATATCCAACAATGCAGCTTAGGGGATACTTACTATTGAAAATATAACTTCAGTATCTGAACTTAAAAAAGAATCATCACCATTTTTAATTTACTCGATTTTCCATCATAGTATACGTAATGAAAAAAACTCTTAATCGTTGTATAACAATTGCCTAATTTCCTTATTTTACAAAGCGGTTTATTACTTATTTTGATTTGGTGCGGAAAAGGCAATTGACACTTGAAAACACAAGATTTTACTTTTAAAATACGAGAAGAGCTTGACGGGTGGGGGATGATCCATTGAACAGGCAAAAGACTTTCAAAAGCTTTTTGAAATAGCTTTATCAATTAAAATGCCGCGAATTTTTCTTAAACGTGAATAAAAGACTCCCATTATCAAAAAAAAAAAAAGACATACCTAATGCTTTGTAAGGCTCGATACTAACGCTTTCTAAAAACCAGTTGTGAGGGAGGCAGGAAAAAAAAGACAATAGCAATTGTTCTTATTAAAAAAAAGAAACACGCTCTAACCAGAACCAGACAATCTTCGAACAAAAGAAATGGAATTTAAGAGTAACAAACCAATCAAACCGTTACTTACACTTTCTTTGATCACCTAATTCAAGATGAAAAAAATGATCTTGCTCAGAACAAGATTTAGAAGTAGCATGCGTTGGGGAGTAAAACTGAGTAGCAGCAGAGGAGGAAAAAAAATCCGTAAACATTCGAGTTCAGAATTAACTATGCCATTGACCAAGCTTCTTAATTAGTTACGTTATTACTCGTGGAATGCACGATAATTTATTTGTCTGGCAATACAAAAATAAAAAAGAAAAGTAAGGAATGCTCACGTTTTCGATTTCAATGATCTACTTTTCAAAGAAAGGAAACTCGATTTTTTTTTCTTTTCGACTTTCCCCCGAGTGGAATTCGAAGTGGGTTCTCTTTCAACTTCCTTCGCAAGTAAAGAATTAATGCATAAATAAACAATAAAATGAAACACAGATTTGCCACTATCAATGATTCTAAAAAAAAATGCAGCTCGGTAAGTATTAAAAACTTGAATGCGACAATTTTGGTCTTTAACCGAAAACAGACTTAACGGACAATGTTAAAGAATAGGACCCGAATTTGGAACATTTTTACAGATATAAAAGAAATGAAAAATTAATATGATATTCTGGATTCACTATCCTTTAAAGAGCAATATTTTTTTATCGTACTCCCATTTTTAACCGAGTTGATTCATTTTTTCTGATATAAAATGTGTTTCGTGTTTTTTCTCCTATATCATAATGTTAAATGGGCTACGCCTTCACTTATTAAAATGAAAAAGAAAATGTTCATGGAATATTTTGAATTTTTTTAAAACACTATTGTTAACAGGGGTATGAGCTAAGATATTGCAAATTTCCAAGGAAATTGAGGCATTTTTCTGTCTGAAAATGTGCTTCGCGTTTAGTTCAAGCTCTCTTACTTACACAGAAGACAGCCTTAATTATACATATTGGTAAATTAAACTTAAATATAAAGCATTCCCTTTATCAGGCTTCGATTCTTTTAAACAACTAACAATTTAATTAACACATATTCCCAAATATTTCTAAATAAATAAGGATAATTTTTCTCATCTAAAATTCTTAATAAAGCATTAAATTACGATACGCATTAATAAGGCATTAAAATTACGAACTTGAAATTGATCCTGAAGATATAAAAAATTAGCTCAAGTACCTAATGGACAAAAATTATGAAAAGGATGATCAGTAAAGTTTGTTGTATAATAAAAAGTCATGTTCAAAAATTTTAAATATCAAATTACAAACATTAATTAGACAAATTTTCACAGTAGGAATTTTCTCTTTTCCTACAAACTTAGTTATTTATCACATTTTATAGGGAATATTAACTTTTCCTAAGGAACGTATATAAAAATGCAAACATATTCCCAAGAGTATTTCGTTTGCTCTCCCCACCAGCATCCAACACGACTTTCAATAAATTGTATGGATTAAAAACACATGCCCATATTTAAGATTTTTAAAAAAGAATTTGCAACAAAAAAAATCCCCGTTACTATTTTATTTTTATTCCTATAACAAATCAATGTCTATAATCATACAAAATTAATTAATCGTATAATAATCTTAATTATTTTACTCTAAGTTATATAAAATAGAACTTAAAATCCTCTAACAATTTATAATACGTAAGCAGATATTTCTTAATTTCTTTAAAGAAATCAAATGTGTGTGCGCGTTAAACAAAGTTTGTTCAAATTCCGTAATTGCTTAAAATGCTCTATTTATAAAGCAAAAAGATTTTGATAATATATGTTATTTGGGAAACTTTCAGCTAAACTAAGCAGAAGAGAAAGAAATTCTATGCGTATGAACTATAATTTAATTTTATATTCGACATGTATTTCCACTTAGAGTAAGAGTGAAATGAACAATAACTTTTTTAAAAAGATTTTATCTACTATTACATTGGTCATATTACAAGAAAGAACTCATTCCAGTGAACGATCGGATAGTGTGTGTGTGTTAAAAACTAAAATTCTCAGAATAACAACATGTACTTTTCTGGTAATCCCGTGAATCAACAAACAAAAAAAACATCGAATCTAAAGATTAACAAAATGCGAAAAACCGAACTTCACTTAGCCGTACCCAGTGCCTTCTAACAGGCCATTAGACTCACACAATGACGTAATCAATCACGACCCTCCCTACCAACATCAACGCAAAGGAGTCAAACAGGGAAAAGGGGCAAAACAAGGCATGAAATCTTGCATGCAATCTAAAAAAAAAAAGACCTACAATTTTTCTCCATCTTAAAATACCTAGTTATTTCCACGAAGAGCAAAAAATTTCAGGAACGATCTAGTACCAACTATATGGTGACATTGCTGAAATACCTTACGTTTCAGTAATGATGCCTTCTTAAGGCCCCGCTTGGCCTCTTAACCCTAGCTCGTGGCACGAATGGTGGTGGACCACCCCCGCCAATCCTTCAGACGATCTCGCTGCCCTTGGTGGTCCAGATCAGGAAGTCAAGCGCACGGAGATGGGTGGAGATGGATTCGATTCGAACATTTTGAAAAGATATATATATATTTTTTTACTGTTGCCATTTTTTTTTTAAATATGTTCTTGTCTGGATGTGTGAGCAGGTTCCTCGTTTGCATTTCGAATTAACTAGGTGCGGAGTCGAGAGTGGCCACGAGGCGCAGCTTGTGTCGATTTGAGAAACGTCATAAATATTTAGTTTTGATGTTGTTACTGGAATACTAAAAGGGGAAACATGCTTGGTTAAGAGATTGTGGCAAAGTCATCCATGACTTCGAATAATTTAATGCGATTGCTTTACTTTTAGTTGGATTAATATATTTTACTTCGAGTAGAATAGTGTCTATGGATAACAGGACCATGCAATTTTGGGTTATGATTTATAAAAATGCATTTATATGTCGCATAAAATGCATACTTTTTAACGCTCCGATTCTCCCATATGATATGTAATAAACATTGTACTATAAATCTAGCATCTTGGAAGAATAAAATGCATACTTTTTAACGCTCCGATTCTCCCATATGATATGTAATAAACACTGTACTATAAATCTAGCATCTTGGAAGATTAATTATTTTTTAAAACTATATAACATAATTATTAGAAAACTCGAACGTTTGTCAGTTACCGATAACTTTAATGGATCAATAGTTATTTGTCTATTTACTGTAATTATTCTATTTTATATATGTCTTACCAGAATAAATAAAGATTCAATTCCTATAAAGCATCAAATCTGTAATATAAGTGGAAATCGTCTTATAACAAAAACTATTGCTAGGCTAAGAACAGGTCATTAATGAGGAATGAAGTTTGATAGGGATTGCAGAAGATCTTATAGCAATAGTGATAATTGTTTAGACACAGAGCTGACACCTGCTCATATTTTTGACTGTCCAGCTATTCTTGCTGCTCTACAAGAAATAAGGGTCCTCTTTTCATCAACAAATCTCTATGAGTATAATATCGAACAGATTGTCAGAACAATCATCTGGGCTCATGGTACTATCTGATTTGGTCCCGTCATGGATACAACATCATCATCATCATCACCAGAATAAACCTTTAAGTTCTTTCTTCCTGACGTAAGAATCTGTAAGATAAATGCTACGTTCTACTTCCTTATAATATAGATAGCATCCTCGTTTTCGCTTTAACCAATTCATTTTAATATGAATTAATTTCCAAGTATAGGCCTAGGCCTATCACTATACAAAATCATTAATCATTCAGTCAAAAGGCGACAGTCGGTCGAGTCTGTTTGTGCGATTGTAAGTCATGCACATTTATTTGTTTCGGGTTACAATTTATAAGAGTTTTTGACAATGCTATGTTACGCCTACTTTTAAAGGTTTTGTGTGATGCCTACATCTGTGTAGGGGCCTAGGGCCTCAAGAAGTCTTAAGACGTCCCTGTGTGTGTGTGTGTGTGTGTGTGTGTGTGTGTGTGTGTGTGTGTGTGTGTGTGTGTGAAATCATTTTGTAGTAAATGTCTAGAAAGAAATATTTCTCAATTCCATTTTTTTTTGGCTAATTTAATTTGGTAGTTGCTCTTTCCTAAAATAGTTTTGGATATCTAAACGTTATGATTGTGAGGAATACAAAAAATTATTACAAGTTTTATTATCGGTACAACATATCGTCGGCCTAATTATCAGACTGCGTAACTCCACCGGTGTTACTGATTTGATATAGGAGTGCAACGCGCCAAGCGCTTTCTGGCGCGATTCCTTAATCCTTTTGTTTTGTCTACGCCGTGCCTCAGTGCGCTCTCCGCTTTTAATTTATTCCTCGATCAGTGTATAATTACTTTTTTTTTATTTCATAATAGAGCTAGATTTCGAAGGGAGAGGTGGTGGCAAGATTTTAATATAAAATAAATACAACAGAAAGTAATATTAATGTATTACACGTCAAGATATAAATTATTTACACTATTTTAAGCGTTAATTACATAAAATTTGTAACAATGTGTTACTTTTGCTGAGCAGAGATCCCGCGGAAAAAAAAAAACAACTAACACTAATATACGTTATCCCCATGGAAACTACATTATCGCACGATAAAAATATCAAAGTAAACCATATTGTAATATTACCGCCTATCTTGACGAACATAGACAACAACTTGGCGCCTAGCCCTACTGCATCAAATTAGCATCCCAGATGGAGTTACGCAGTCTGATAATTAGACCGACGATATCCTGATTTATAAAAATTAAAAAAAAAAAAAGAAGTTTATGTAATTCTTTTCTTAAAATGAAAGTTTTTTTTTTATTTTAACACCTAGTTATTTCCCATGAAAGTGAGATTTAACATTCTTGGAAGAAATTTGTTGCCGGTTTCATCTCTCGCGTAGCGGAACAATACATTATCAAATGTACCATGAAGATGAATGTAAGAAAGAAAAAAAAAATGCGAAGAAAAATATTTCCTTATTTCCACTACGCTTCAATGCGCCCTTTAAAGTTAAACGTGCGACTGTTTTACACAAGAAAGATGCATTATATTTGTGTCTAAAAATTTTGACAATGAACAGTGCATTTGAGGGGAGGGAAAAAAAATAAATAAACTTAAATATATCAATGAACAGTGATTTTTAGGGAAAAAAATAAATACAATTTGAATTCGATAAATATTTTTCGCACATATACAAACAATACTTTATTTTATTTGTTTTAGATTATCTTAAAAACAATAGTTACAAATAAAAACATTAAAAACAATTTAAATCGAACAGTTAATTCATTGCATAGATTGACTGCTTAAACTGACTGAAGCAACACAAGGCTATTAGCAGTGGACCTCGTAATTTTGAGCCTCGGTCAAGTGACGATGACGACACTTGAGCTGGCACCACCCTCCTCCCGTAGCTTCCTTACCACACCAACGGTAGAACTTTGAGCTTCGTCAAATTTCACCATCAGCTCCCTCTGCGCGGCGTGTTCTTAGAAGAATCAGGACTCGAACCTCGACAACCCAGCCACAAATTCGTAAACATGATTATTCGGCTACCGAGGCCACTTTATTTTGTAGAAACAAATGGGAAAAAAAAACTATTTTTAAAATGCTAACAATTTTAACTCAAGTGCTTACAATAATTTCAAATAATATTTTAATATCGTCTACTTATTAGGTGGGAAGGGTGCATGATACTAACATTTGTGTTCCCCCCGCGGGCCCCTCGATATAACATTTGTGGTCGCGCGCACTCGATACTAACATTTGTGGTCGCGCGCACTCGATACTAACATTTGTGGTCGCGCGCAAGTGACGGAGTCACCCCAATCCTTTTTTTATAATTATATTCATTGTATACGATGAAAATCGTAATTCCAGTGAGAAATTTAAGAAAGTGTAATTACCAAATTTTAAGGACTTCTTAATTTTTCTTTAATAATTTAAGAAAAAATCCAATCAATCTGACCTAAAATGTTTTAAATTTATCTGACTTTAAAAAAGGACAAATCACAGACACTTTTCGCTAACATTACAAGAATGAAGTAGACAAGATAGTCACATTTATTTGTCCTTCAAGTTGTTGTCAAGTTGTCCTTTGTTCAAGTTATTTGTCCTTTGATGGTCGACGAATAGCATGTTGAATTTTTTCTCGCTTATGTCTTTTTGACAGGGCGCGGTGTGTCTTGGGGTACACTTTTAGTTTCATATCTATCTTTAATGGAGCTTTTTTAGGTAGCATTCGTAAATTTTCCTTTGAACTGAAACTCGCGCTTCATGTTCATCACTTTTCTCAAATTTAGTTTCTCTTTCATGATTAATAATCCATTATTTCCCATGATCAGTTTCAATTTCATCCAATAGAAGTGGCAGATACCCATTTCCTTTTCGTTTTACATTCTGTTCATTTACATTTATAAACCATAATAAGTAGTATAACACAGCAAATCAAAACCACCAAGTCGTTCACAGGAGAAAAATATAGTCTGTTCGTTGGAAATATTTTGGAACAAAAGCGGTCGTGCGGGGAACTCAGTCACCCCAAGTACCATAAAAAATTGTAGAAAACGTTTGCCTCTCTCAAAAAAAGGGAGAGTTATGTGACAAATACATTTTAGTTCCCATGAAGGATGATATAGGATAATACTCTCAAAGTCAATGGTAACAAATAAGCAGTTTTTTCCAGAACTAAAGGTTTAGTGAGCCTGGAGTGACTCTGTGCCCCGCGCGACCGCTCTTGAATTAACATAAGAGTCGATTAATTTATTATAACACTTTTATAGTTATTTTCAGACTTGAACATTTCTGTCTTTTAAACTATTCAAATCCAGTTTAAAGAGCAATAATACTTCTAATAATATCTTTAAAAAATAGCGGCGATTAATCGTACGGTCTATGCGGCGCATTATATATATAAAATCATTTAAAAAGATTATAACCATGCTGTTCAAACAACATTCTCGCGCAAGATCTTTCGATATTAACTGTCTTCGCCCAGCTGCCGAAGTGATGGGGTGGGGCTAGGGATCGCCAGAGCATGCGCCGTACCGTGTGGGTGTGCTGGAATACTTAAGGGTGTAGAAACGATTCTAATGACCCTTAGGGAATGCGGCACATCAAGTCCCCTGTGTGGAAATGATACAGCGATGCTCCCAAAAGTCATTCGAGGTCAAGTAGCATGCAGAAAGAGAAAAAATAATCACTCAGTAAAGATGCAAGTGTATCAAACGTGCCTTTCACGAGATCGGGAAAGATAGGGATGGTTTTGCCATCTGTAATGAAGTATTCTTCTCTAGATTGAACAATGCGAAGAATGTGTGGATTGAATCAAGGCACATCATTGAAAGCGAAGCTATTGAATTGGAATACCCCGGCTCTTAATGCTTTCGTTCTAAATCCCATCATTAAAATTTAGAATCATTCATCATTTTAATAAATTTATTCTACAAAAAAATATTAATACGTGTAAGTAAAAACATTACGTTTCTTGTTTTTATGCGTATGCGTTCGGTAGTTCTGTAATAACTTAATATTCATCGTTTTTATAAAATAAATTTTTCGTGCTTATTTTAGTTTGTTTATCGAGATTAAAACTGATTTGTTTTCACTATGCATTATTATGAAAACAATACTATAGTAACTCTAGCCTACATCCCTAAATTTGGACTTGATTGTATTGAAATTATTGTTAAAGACAAATTCCCTTCCATAAATTGAATTATCGTCATTTTTAGAGTTATACGAAGACTATTCTCAACAGTTTTAACTCGTATCAAGCAAAGATATAATATTTATAAAACTGAGTGTGAATGCATTAGCATCGCGATATATAGTAATATGAGGGCTACTAGGGACGGATATCGTAATTTTCAACCATGGTCAAGTGACGAGAACGACACATAAGCTGGAACCCCCCTCCAAACTTCTACGTTAAGCCAACAAGTTGACTTCGAGCTTCGACACATTTAAAGTGCATCGGCCCCTCTGCACGTTGGGTCGCTAGGTTTGAGGCCAAGATTCCTTTACCACTAGACTAGCATGGTCATATTTTCTGAAACAAAAAATCACCCCCCCCGAACTTTTCAAAACCCTCAAAGGAATTTTAATTTGAAGATTTAACGGGATCGACTAACCCACACGATGGGTTCGTGATTAGCTTGAACTCGTGACATTTTTTCTACGACACCAGTTCCGGGACATAGCAAAATAAAAAAAAATAGCTCCCGCACATTATCAGGGTTGATTGACAAAATCTTTGTACGAAAAATACACGGAATGTTTTAATCTAAGCCTCTGAATCTTTAACAGTACCAGTGGCGTACACGAGATGGGGGTCGGGGTTGATTGATTGATTATTAACGTCGCACTGTTCAGCTTCACGAAGGCGTTTGGCGACGGACCACGTAATTTTGAACCAGGTCCGGGCGTGGGCGACACCGACTGGCACCCTCTCCAACTACCGCACCACACCCAAAGAGAGAACGTTTTAGCTCTGACAGATTTAACGTGCACGCTGCTCAAACGGGGGGTCTTTTTGGGGGTACTGGGCTCGAACTCGTGACAAGGGCCCCGACCGATACCTATACCACTGGCTACCGCGGCCCCCGACATTTTTAGATGGGGGGGTCTCCCCCTAGACTCAACAATTTATAATTTTTACCATAGAGAACATCCCTCGGGGCTTTTGTCTCCGTGTTTTTTGGAATCTAGCACCCCCCCCAAGAGGGGTCTGTGTACGCCATTAAACAATTCCCCCATAACCCTTTTTCTCAATATTATTCACAGAATTTGAAACTCGATATAGTTTTTTGTTCAATAACGTGTAAATTTATGAATCGCACATCCTTTCTTGGGTATTCAGATTGAAATCTAAAATATGAAGAATTCGTCACTTAAACAAACGGAAACATGAAAGGAGAGTCTGAAATAGTAGACAACCAATTTTTAACCAGCTGAAGTTATTGCCCTTTGTGTTTTCTTTTTCTGTCATTGAATCCTCAAGTGATTCAGAAGATAAAAATGAGTCACCTTTTAGCCATGCCGATTATTTTAACTGCTGAAGCTTAGCGTTTAAACTATCGAACTATTCGAAATTATTTTTTTTTCTCAGTAAAAAATAGTCTTTTCCTTCCTCCCCATATTTGTATCGCACTAAAATATTTTCGTTTTGGAATTTGTTCTCCCCAGCAACTCAACCATTATATAAATGAAATCAATAATACGAAGTTCCTTTTTTTAAATATTATTGGAAGAAAAATTCTTTTCCGGAATAGGAATGAGGAAAACATCAGTAATTTGACTACCAAAATATTTTATTGAGAAACCAGACAATACTTTGATAAAAATAAAACTCCCCCCCCTTTAAATAAAACTTCTTAAAGAGTTTTCTCGAACAATAATCCATCGATAGTAGTATTAAAAATTTATTTTTACCGACATTCTTACAGATTTACTAAGGAAATTAAACTATCATTAATATTTACAGTTTGGACGATATTATCTAAATGAAAATCAATATTTTGGGAAAACACAAAAATAAATATTTTATGGAGAATTTTAATCAAGCAATACTTAACATTAATCAGTTAACTGAGATTGACGAGTATACTCGACATGAGGAAATTATAGGATTTTGTATCATGACGAGTATATACGTCATGCGTAAGAAGTAGTGACCATTGGCAACTTAAAATTGTAATTTTTGAGAAAAACAAAACATTCTCAAATTTCAAGATGTTGACGATTTTTTTAGGCCAGGTCATACATAGTGAAACAAATAAAAAATATATTGAAAAATTTAAGATGAAATGCGTTTTGGTATGCACCGGTGAAACAGCATTTAAGTTCGTACATAACGAATTTATTTATGTGCGATGATAATGGTTTTTCGATGCTAACCTAAAAGGGGCAAAAGCAAAATTTGGAAAAAAGTTGATTTATAATAGAGTTCCTTCAGGTATGGTCAGCCATGGAACAGATGCGATACTACTACCAGACTACTTGGCCCGAACTTACCTAGCTATCGAATGGTGTATATTCCAATGGTTTGATGTTACAACCATATGCTTGACATTAGAGTAATGGCCTAAAATCGTGCTGCCTAAAGTATAGTTATTTTATTGGGTTAAAAAAGGAATGATGCTTTATGGTGAGAGGACTCTGATTAACCCTACAGCCCCTACTCCAAAACTTCTGTAGTGTCAAAACAGGTAGTAAATATTTTGCCAGTAAAAGAAGTAAGGTAAATCAGTGGAGTTTAAAAGGAACATGGAACTATTTACGCAAAATTTTTTATATTTAAGGACTTTAAATTTTTGGTTGCTTCCAGTGTGTATACTATGTACAATAGATTTTGTGCTCAAAATTTCATAAAAAGTTAGCCATATAATTTTTTAAGGAAAAAACTGAAAATGTGTGAAGTGATTTTAAAATGCTACTCCTACAAATTTTACGTACGCGCATGAAATTTGATTTGCAAGGACGTCGAACTATGTATAACAAAATGTAGGTATGGGTTTTGCGATAACATGATTGGTATTCGTATAATACCTCTTTTTTGAATGCTTATTGAAAATTCCTTAAAAAACTTATAAATTCTGAGTTCAATTATTTTTTTTAAAAAATAAGTATTGCTTTGATTCAAAATGCATACCAACTTTTGTTACGTGTACTATTGGCAATAGGTAAAAACAAATTCAAAGCATTAGGCACAATAGAAAAAAGGCCTTAGCATTTTAAATGAAAACAAACTAGTTATTTTACCTTTCTGTGATAAGTAAGTTTAAAGTTTTGATTTGTGCCATAGGGATGTGAATAAAAATGAACGTAAAAGCTATCATAATTCTGCGTTTTTTAAGTTTAGAGCTTTCAAATTTTGTGAGGTTATAGAGAAGTATATAAAGAATAATTTAGGCTAAAAAAAATTAGATTTGATTTCTTAACCGATTTTGGTTAATTGAATCTTACTGTGTCCCCTAAAGGCACTCATTCTGGGAACTTTCCAGTTACTAAAATACATAAATATCCATAAAAACTTACGCTCGCAAGGATCGTCGGCCTCATGAACTCGCGACCAAGCTAAATTACTTTGTAGCCCGCACATAGACCCTCCCCTTACTGTAAGTATTAATAAAATTGGCAATTTTCTTAAATAAACCCATCTTTTTGATCCAATTTTTTAACAGCGACACTTATTCTGTGAGTAAGTGAATATCAACGTCACACCAGTAGCGCACACAGGAATTTTTCAAGGGGAGGGTCCGGGGTTGAAAGTTCACCAATCTTGTACCATGTTCCTTTTAATTTTGTCGATTTTCGGGAACAAAACACAGTAAAAAACTAATTGAATAAATAATTAGCATTAATTAATAAAATTAATCATTAATAGCAAATACTTAGTTAAATCTTACGTACTATATACTTAGAGTTATAATCAATCGGAAAAAAATCAAGGGCTTTGGGGGTCCGGACCCCAGGACCCCTCCCTTGTGTGCGCCACTGCGTCACACTGTTCAACTACACGAGGGCTTTTGGCGACGGACCACGTAATTTTGAGCCATGGTCAAGTGACGTGGACGACACCTGAGTTGGCCCCTCCTCTCCTAGCTACCACACCACACCAACGAGAGGACGTTTCAACTCTCGACTTATTGAACGTGCATCGCTTTCCTACACGTGGATCTTTAGTGGTACTGGGCTCGAACTCATGACATGCCTGCCATGATCCGATGCCTTGACCACTGGGCTACCGCAGCCCTGACTCTTACTCTGTGATTGAAGCGTGGCTCGTCTTCGCTCAATTTCCGTAACACACATAGTTGCACGCACTCAAAAGGGGGCGCCACAGTTAACTGGTTAAACGCTGTTTCATCTATCTTTATTCAAACACTAAAAAAGCTTGCTAACTAATGTCCTTGCACGATTTACAGTTTTCTATCGATATATTTTTATTAATTCAAATTTAACTTTTAAACTCCATAATAAAGAATAATTTGAGATATCACTGAAATTTCTAAACCCGATCATTGTCTCTCCATAAAATGTGAACCCTTTGAGACCTCTCTCTAGTTACGAGAATAAACTTAAAACATTAAGTTATGCAAATATTTTGATGAAATCGGGATTCATAACCATATATTGACATGAACACCATCGGCCCCGAAGCTCGTATACCTAATCACAGCTCTACTACGGATCTTTTGGCGTTAAAAGAAATGAAGCATTGTTTCAATACAATACTAATTTTTCTCTCATACGTGTCTTCAATTGTTCACCGACTTAAAATAAAATAAAATGAAATTTCAAAATTTAAAAGTAAATATTAAATTGAATGTAGAAAGGAAACACAATATATGGTACTTGCGTATTATACCGTTGCCAAATGCCACAATTTGCAGCCAATAATGAGAAACCGTTTCCGCGAATGATCAATCGTAATACTTTTATTACAATATGCTCGAAAATACCATTGTTTATAATTTGCAATATTCTTCTCTTCTTTTGACGTGGAAAATTATTAAAATTTAGAATATGTTTTATATGGAAGAGAATGTAGTGGTGTATATTTCCAATGTCTAGCCTAATACTTATGTACCAAAAAGACCAGGGGGTTCAGCAAAATGCCGAAACGAGAAACAGCGGAACTGCACGATTACGTTTAGATTCGTACTTATCAGAATTTATGTGACGGCATCCACACTCATTTGCCGCAATTTTGAATGCAATAAGGGGTTTTGGCCACCTAAATATCGAAAATGTTATTAGAACTTTCGTTTGTTTCAAATGTAGATGTTTTTTTTGTTTTTTGTTTTTGATGCAGTATTTAATTCTTTTAAAACTTAGCCAATTTATTAGTCAACGGAGCATGCGCGGAAATTTGTTTTCGCTCATGTGCGAAAACGATGACAGCATTTGGCGACGTCTTTTAGGTTAGCGAAATTGTTTGACGGTATAATTCGTATGCATGCAATAATTCATATTACGGTATCTTTTACAGAATAATATTACGTATACGCAAACTAAACATATCTTATTTTTAAAAAGTAGTCAATCGAAAAAATATTACTTTGGAAAGAAAAGGCTAAAATAATATGAAGAAATTGTACATTTACACTACTAAGAATCACAAATACCCCCCCCCTGGTTATATTACCCATTTCTCTTGAAGGATTTCACTCAGACCTCTATAGAAAATCACCATCATTTTCCCCAAGTGGAAGGCAGAAAATATGGTGGGCGTATCTTACGATCATTTCTTTCACAATAAAGATTCCCAGCACCCCAAGGAAGACTATAAATTCTTCATTGCCGGCTTTTATTTTGCTCCCACTTTTCCATCACTTCAACGAACCTCTTAACCCCGCGAATTGACCGAGTTCAACATCTTATAAAAGAAAAAAAGGGTCCTATATCACACTCAGCCACAACAAGAAACTGTTATAACTCAATACGAATAGCTTTCGATGAAAGTTTTAGTATAACGAACGAGATCAGGAAATGAAGGTTTGATAGGCACACATGGAGGAAGAGGTCAAGCAGATACCTTTTACCCTCTTGATCTGTTGGATGGATTAAAAAAGATATACATCGTAAGTTGTTAAATTGTTCTTTTTTCAATATATTGTGAAACATTGTTAAACAGTCAAGACGTTAAACTTTTTATATCGAAAAACAAGATAGACTACAGGTTTCGAATTGATTTCGAATATTTATTAGCGTTGCACTCAGACGTCTGTTGTGGTTGCACGAAGACTGTTGAGAAATGGATCTTGAAATTTTGAGTAGCCGTCAAGCGACAAAGACGATACCTCTGATCTGGAATCCCACACCAACGTGAGGAATTAGAATGAGAGATTTAATGTTCATCAGCCGATTAAATATGGCGGGTCTTCAGTGGTACCAGATACGAACCTATGACTCAACAAGGCCGACCGACCATGACCACTAAGCTATGGCGGGGAGATAAGATTTTTAAAGAGATTTCTAAATGAAAAATATCAAAGAAAAATTTTATGAAATTTGATGAAATATTCAAAAGGTAAAATAAAATGTGTGAAGCTCAAGGGTAGTATAAAACATATGAAAAACCTTGTATAGCAATGATATAATTGGCATTTTCGATAAAAAATTTGAGAAATTAATCAACTTTATTATTTATTAAGTATTTATTGTCGTACTATAAAGTGACATGAAGACAATTGATTTCGGTTCTCTAAATTTGGAACTACGGTCAGGTGACGTGCATGATACTTGCCCTGGAACCTCCTCTCTAAACTACCACACCATATCAATAAGAGGACTTTAAACCACAACGTTCATAAGCCTTTCTTCGTGGCACTAAATAAGCACTTCAATGGCACTAAGGCACGAACTCATGAACCGAGTTCGTAATAACATCAGTCAAGGGGTACACTTTATTAATGGAAAGAAAACTACTACTATATATTGACGTAAATCATAAAGTGAAATGAAAATTAACTCATTCATACTGTAAATAAATCTTTTGGCGGAAGGTAATCTGAAAATTTCAGTACCAGAAGTTTCTCTCTATTATAAAAAAAAAGGTACTTTTCCGTTTCGCAAGCGATAAAGTCGCCAAAAATGATACAACCGACGCCAAAAGGAATATTCATGCTGGTAGCCTTTTACTACCACAATTTCAAAACAAGTCGAGGTCTGTTTTATTAGTAACGTCTTTTTATATATATAATACACCAAAAAAGATGATAAAACCAATGAAAACTGACATTTGTTGCATTTTTTTGTTTGTGTGTGTTGTCGCCATTAAAGCCTGCTTGGCGAGATTTGTGCCAGCGAAACGGACAAGTACCAAAAATAAATAGGTTACCTAAATTTCCTATTCCTTTTTAACTACTAATAACCATCAATGCGTTAAAAATGTTTTGTTTGGAAAGTATAAATAATAATTTTTACGGTAATCACAATACTTAATTATGCTATCTTGAAATAATTTATTTGAAATAAATAAAAATCAAAATATCCTCAAGAAATATTTAAATACAGATAATTATAAATTTCAATATTTCCTGAACGTTCATTTGAAAAATATTTATTTATAGAATTGGAAATGTACTGAAAAACCTAGAAAACATTAAACGTGATGGAATATAAATTATATTACTCTGAGAAAAAATTATATTTTAAATAAATCAGTTTTAAGAAAATTCAATACTTTCAAACGTCCTATTAAAAAGATTTCAAATCTATTATTAAATCAAATCAAAACCAATTTCTGACGTTTCGAAAGTTTATTTATTATTAATTATATACGAGGCAAAAATGAGTAGGGAACGTATCCTTGCAGTTAATAGTTATAACACATTAAAAAAAAAGAGAAGACTAATATTTAAAAAAAATTTATATTCTATTTGAATTACACACTGCCATTAAATCCGTAACTGCCATGAATGCAATTTTAATTATTCAATACGTGATTTCGTTTAATGATGAAAATTCAATTTCAACCCTATAAGTACGTAATCTATTTCCATTTAGTTTTCATTTAAATAATAGTATGCATCTTCAGGTAATTACAAAAATGAATCCTATAAAGATGGAAACGTTTCCTCTTCGCCCCATAAAAGGAAACGATTTTATCTCAAGAAACGATTTTTGATTCTCGTCATATTTAACATGTATCGCATCCAGTGTAACGTACACCCCCGCAACCTCCGCATTGTGGGGGTAGGGCACAGGGATTCTAGGGGGCCCAAAACCTAACTGATGCCACGTACGTATTTGGGCTTGGGGCCCAAAACCTGACTTTTCAGGGGTGGGGGCCTAATATTTTCCGTTACGCACTTCTCTTTCCAGTCGCAAAGGGACTTGCATCCACGACTCGGCAAACAATGAAGGCCACTCGGCTATCGTGGTCAAACTATTAGGCGTGAGAGTTAAATTGGTATCGCACTATAAATCAATACGTAATCTATTGGCGACGGACCTCGTAATTTTTAACCTCGATCAAGAGAAGATGACCAGGCTCCCCTTCTCTTAACTTCCAAATTTACGTGAGGACTCTAAGCCACGGCAGATTTATCGTGCTTCAGACCACTACATCGCATCAGACCTGCGGTGGTTCTTCAATGGCATCGGAGATTGAACCTGCCACTTAACAGCTTCGGTTACGCGTTTGTGACCATGACCACTAGGCTACCACGGACTCAATCGATTTGGCGGGATTAATAATATGAGAATAAAGGCATTCATTTTTGGAAACTATACTGTTGTAAAGACTAGAAAATATAGCATCTAACTACAGATAGTTTATTTATAATTAAAAATATAAACGATCATAAACGTGTCTGTATAAATGAAAAAAAAAAGAATGCATTTTCTGAAAAATTAGGGTAAAATTCTACTTTAAACATAAACTAGGATTGTCTGTTCTTTTGAAATATTATGATAGAGTTGCATAAATTATTGCGAATGTGAAAATAATGGGGGTACTAAGCCTGAATAAGGAAACCTGCTGCGGTATTTTTCAGTTTGTTTTTGGATTGCATTTATCATAATTTGCATTTCAAAAAGGATTGCCATTCTGAACTGTACTAAAGTGATGGCAGGCACAAAATGCTATTTTAATGTAATATTCAAGAATTAAGTACTAATATGTTTTAATATGTTTAATACAAACAACTTTTTAAAAACAGGTTTATAAATTGTTCATGCATTTTATAGCTTTGAGTTGAAATTTCTCAAAGTTTTTCACGCATATTTAGTTTTTCATCAAAATTTAAAAGTTTTAATAATGACTTTTGTATAGTTTACATTCATATTTAAATACAAAGTAAAAGATTTTGAAGTACGTTATTAAGAAAACTGGGGAGCGGGGGTATTCAGCATAGCAATCTCTTCTCAGAGCCTTCCATACAATATTTCAAATGCGAAATTGCAAAATACAAGTATTAAAATAATGAAAAACTCAGACATGTTTGAATTGCTGTACTATACAATAAAAACAATTTTAATTTTACGTATGAAGTAAAAAGAAACATTTAATGCAAAAAGAAAAATTTCTTTGAGAATAATGTTATTAAAATTAAAGAATCTTTGGTAAATATTCTGCTTATCTAAAACAAACATTAGAATACACGGTTAAAAATAATCTGATTTCAATACTGTAATTAGATAATTGCTTATAACGTTTCTATAAATAACTTTTTTGCTTAAAACTGGCTATTTTTTTGTGACCCCATTCCCCGTATTTAAAATTCCTCATTACACCAAACTAATGCCAATCTATTACGACTTGACATGAAACTTTATGCGTGAACTTCCGGCGAAGCAATCAATACCTTTTATAAAATTTAAAAAAAACACTCATTCACATACCTGGTTTTTACTAGTAAACTGGACATGTTAAGGAAAAACGTTACGCTTTTAGCTTTGGATATCATTGAATTGGTAACATGAACAGAGATTAGTTAAGAGTTTAGTTTAATTAGATTAATTTTGTGTTTTTGAAATATACAATGGATTCTTATTGACAAACATTTTAATTTGTTTTAAAGATCAGATAAGGACAGTATTAAGGCACACACAATTTTACTTTCTTAACTTTCACATTAAGTCAGTAAGAGGATTCAGACTTAATCCGATTTATTGTATAACCATCACCATTATTTCACACAGAAATCTTCAATAAAGCCAATACTAAGTCCATGACACTTCAATCGCTGAACCGTGATTACTATTCTTCAGTGAATGTTGCAAATATTTCTTAGATAAACTCATGTAGGAGACAACTAATGTACAAAGAGTTTTTGATATACGCCATAATATAGGTATAAGCTATAATTACAGTTACATTTATATTTATATTTAAATACCATTTCGCAAAACTACATTATAACGCGCACCCTCTTTTTTTACGAAGAAACCTGAAGTGTGTGTGTGTGTACATTTGCAAATACTCTTTTTTTTTTAAAATCACTTATTTGATATTATACCAAGCTTTAAAAAAGAAATATACCTCTTAAACGAAAGAAATCATTTGTTAAATAAACATATTCGGTATTCAAAAAAATGTCATTTCAAAGATAGTATTTCGATCATGAGAATCAAATTTTTTTTTCTAGTTTATCTCTTTTTTTTTAAAGTTTACTCCGGTCAACTATAAATTTCGCTCTAATTTTTGTGTTTGGTTATATACGCCGAAGGAAATTTTTAAATTTTTTTGACATAATTTTGTAAAGGGTTTAAAAACATTTAACCGCACGGCTTTAAACGAACAGCTACTTACAGTGTTGCTGCTTAATAAGTTGCTTAAAATAATCCACAATAGCGTCTTGAAACTTATTCCATCTGATCCTCAAAGAAATTCCCAGCCAAAAACATTTCAGAGGTCCAATTTAAAGATAAACCTAGAGTATTAAATATAATTCAAAGAAGGAGGTTGTAAGACCTCTCATTTCTGCTTTATTAAAACACTTTGATTTAAATTAGTCTCATGTCATTGTGCAAAAAGTTTTAACTCCTACACGAGTAACCGTTCCAGTATTTTCCTTTTTATCTCTGAATGGTGGCTGCGGTAGTCTAATGGTCATGATCAAGAAAATGGGCAAGGGGTTTCAGATTCTAACCATGCCACGAAGCCCCCCATAAAGGGGGTGCACGTTAAATTTGTCGTGGCTCCATTCCTCACATTGGTGTGGTGTCGGAGTTTTAAAGTGGGGTTCCGGCTCAGGTGTCATTCTTGCCATTTTACTACCCTCGAAATTACGAGGTTCATCGCCAACAGCCTTCGTGTTGTTTTAATTGCGACATTAATAATCATTCACTCAAACACTCATACCCTTTTTCGGGGTTAATTACTAACACTTTACTAAAAAAGGTAATTACTGACGTAGCTAGTCTTGAATGGGCCCGGTGTCAAAATTCCTTGGAGGCTCTTTTTAGGGGGTCCTTTAACACAACGAATTTTTACATACGCATGTTGGAGCTCCTGTACTGTGGGGACCCGTATCATTGATACGGCGGTAGCTACGCCCCTGTGTAGGTAATATTAAATATTAAGTTTAGGTTTATTCTGCCAGTTTCAGATTTATTTTAGCACCAAAAGCCATTGTTATCAATTAGAAAATTTCTTAAGATATACAAAACAATGGGTCATTTTGATTCCTGATTTTCTAAGAATCGTAATGAATCAAGCGTTCATCGGGTTTGTCTCCATATAGGAATAAAGAAAACAAGTAAATTCAAATCCTCGATTTAATTGGTTTAAAAAAAAAAGGATACAGGATAATTCTAATTGCATTTAAATACACTGGGGCAGTGGGGTTTTCAAACTGTGAATCCAGGAGTTCCGTAAGACATTCCCAGGGGTTCCATCAGTAAAAATAAAAATTGAAAAAAAAAAATTATGTGTATGTAAAATAAATTCATATTCTCTATGGGGTTGTGACAATTGGAGCAAAAATTAAAGTTAATTAATAAATTACATTAATATTATAATTTCATTATTATTATTATTTTATTATTTTTATTATTATTTTATTATTATTAGTTGATGTATTTTAAATATTCTATTGAGATATGTTCTTCTAAGGGGGGGGGGTTCCCCGAAAACACATAGTTCTAAGGGATGAATTGAAAAAGTTTGAAGATCACTGCACTAGGGTATTAGTGGCGTTGAAATACTCGAAAGTATTCAAACATGAGAAAACATGGGAAGAAAAAGACTCATTATCAAACACTACAGAAACTATGTATAATGGCTTAAAAATCACTCAGAAAACAATTTTACAATAAGATTAAGCATTGTTTTTCTTATAAATCCTTATGAAAAAAACATATTTTAAACAAATATTAACGAATCTCTCTCGCAAAATTTTTCAATCAAGTTAAACCTCAACACCGGAAAGTTCAAAATCTTTTCAATCCCATAAGCAGAATTAAATTGAAAACAAACACGTTTCCACCTGAAGGAACTTCCATAATATTATTTATTTAAAAAAAAAAGTACATTAAAACAATTTTGAAAGAGAAACCATAATTGAATTCTATAAGTAATGGAATATTTTTTATTTTATTAAAGAAAAGAAATCCATATATCTCATCAATATAGGGATGATAGTGCAAATTTATCAAACATTCCTCCGCGGCATAATATGCAAATAAAAGAAAGAGAAAGAAATTCCCACAGCGATGTCAAACATAATCGCGAACTTCAGAAACAACCAGCTTCAAAACAAATACCGTCTTCTTTTGATATTTTCCGCATACCTCGAGTTTAATATCCGTGAAATTTTCTCTAAAGAATATGTAATGTCTTTTGTTTCCGGTATTGAACCTTCAGAAGAAACAACACAGCAGGTATTATTTCACTGGAAGTTCATCTTTACAGAACATTCGATTTTCCCGCTCTTTTTTCTTGCCTCGCGATTAAGATTCTAATGTTCCAAGATTACTTGAGAATTTTAAAAACTTTAATTTTTGAAACGTAAATAGTACTAACTGTGTTCTTTACTTTTTTAAGAGTTATTAAAATACTGTTGACTTTATTTTATTTATATAATTATATATATATATATATATATAAAAATTTATATATATATATACCTAAACCCGTTATAACGCGCACTTTTAACACAAAAAATAAGATCGAAACTTACAGGTGCCCCCGGTTATACGCCGGATATAAAAATGATAGATTTAAAATGAAAAAGGGATGAGCATAAAGAAAATTAGATTTCCTATATATGTATCAAAATATTGTTTATTTTAAAGAAAAGACTTTTTTAAGACTTATGAACCTCAAGAGTGGTAATTCTAGAAGTATACTACTTTTCCAAAGCCTTCTAGGACAATACCTCGATTGTTTGATTGAATATTAACGTCGCACTGTTCAGCTACACGAGGGCTTTTGGCGATGGACCACGTAATTTTGAACCATTTTGAAGTGACGTGGACGACACCTGAGCTTGTACCCCCTCTCCTAACTACCACACCACACCAACGGGAGGACGTTTCAGCTCTCGACAGATTTAACATGCATCGCTGCCCTACACGGCGGGTCTTTAGTGGTACTGGGCTCGAACTCGTGACAAGGCAAGCCATGATCCGATACCTATACCACTCGGCTACCGCGGCCACGGGCAATACCTCGAACAAATGACTTAAAAACAATAACAGCAATGCATACGAATATTTCAAGTTTCTTCATCAAAAAGATGGTGCGCGTTGTATGGGGCGAATATACTCCATTACTCCATTTTAGAATTCTAGAATTAACCATTACTTCCACGAATCAGATTGAATAATTAATCGTCATTCACCATGGACGGAGCTGCAGATCACGTGTTTCATCTTTGAAATTGCGGAATTTCTCTCATGCATCATATGCACTAAACAGGGGAGTAGCTACCACCAAATTAATGATGTGGGACCCCCAAGCTACAGGGGCCCCAATATGTGTAACATTCTGTTACTTTCAAATAAGTATTTTTTATTTCTTTTCCATAAAAAGCCCCCCCCCCAAGAAATTTTGATACAGGGCCCACTCAGGACTAGCTACTCCAGTGGTACTAAGTTTTAATTTCAGCGATATACACTAATGACACTTTCCCAAGAGGTTTCACTGATAAAGGCATTCCATTTATAAATTTAGGGCAACGAAAATCTAAAATTAGCCAATCGTTCTTTCTTTATATATATATATAAAGTTGTTTTGCAATTAGGGAAAAACCATTAGTGCACAGATTTATTTTTCCCTTCAGCAAGATTGCAAACACAGCCATCCTTTCCAAGACCAGTCACACTCCAACCTCAAAAAAAAAAAGGCACAAGTCAGTTCAATGATCAAAGGATGTTGCTCACCAAATTCGAATGAAAAATCGATTTTTGAACCTGAATTCTATTCGTTTGCAAGTACAAAATTCCAAAATCGTGTGACCTTCAGAAATTCGGAAAGAGGGAGGGTAGGGCAACACAGCAGAACATCCCATTCTTTACTAAAAAACTGCTACCAGTTTCGAATGTATCTGGAACAAAGGGCAGCATTATTCAATGTGACTGGGGCAGGT
Organism: Trichonephila inaurata madagascariensis; assembly: GCA_019973955.1. NCBI lineage: Eukaryota > Metazoa > Arthropoda > Arachnida > Araneae > Nephilidae > Trichonephila > Trichonephila inaurata. The sequence continues at coordinate 31,391 of BMAV01018930.1, forward strand.
CTCCCATTGTTCTCTGAGGCCAATCTATGCTAATTTATTCCGCGGAGTGTCTGATTACAAGCGTTCGATAATATATCATCGTACGAATACTTTTTCTATTATTCCTTTACTCAGTAGATATGTGGCCTGTCTATGTCAACTTGACTGAAATGACATATTTGTTTTCGAGTTCGCGAGGATAAGTCGATAAACAACCATATGTTATAGTGCTCTAGATTAATTTCAATCTCTTACAGATAGAATCGGAAAGAGAAGGGATATTTTATTTATTTTGTATTTCACTGATTCGTGTGTAAAAGGCATTTTTCAAAACAGAGTACATAATGTCAAAATACAATCACTTTAAATAATTTTTTTTTGGAAATATTTTACTCAATCACTTAAAGAAAATAACAATAGTATATTAATATCAGTCACACATCCGGATTTAAATCTCTAAATCGTATATTGTATTGTTATAAATATTATGAATAGGTTTTAAGAGTACATGAATGAAACAAAAATGAAAATTTGTTGATTAGTACAGTTGTTGTGGGTGTAATATTTTTGTATTACAGTTCGAAAGCACAATGAAATAGAAAACCTGTTTAATCCTAATTATATACATCTCCCATCCTCTCCGAGATTAAAACTAAAATCAAAATGGGGAAAATTTCTTAAAGTTTCTACTCCACGCTAGAAAATAGGCCTTTTTGTTCTGTAAATTAGAAATTTTATTTTGGATTTTTATGTTTCATTGTTAAATTGAACCAATTGTTACACTCTTAATACACAGTTACTACTCCCTCTCCCTAAAAAAACTCGAAATCTTTTTTTATCGAACAATTTTTTTTTTTGTATTGGGTAAAATTAAATATTGATTAAAAACGAGGAACGGCTTCCGAGGAGTTTCTTACAGAGCGATGCTTAAAATCAAACACGTAATATTTAATACGATGTCCTCCGATTCAAATGTGATGAAATATTTTGAAAATTTAATTACTTGGAAAATGTTTTAAAATTATTTTAAGAACTGTTGATTGAAAAGAAATACAATAGATCCTCTGATATATATATAGAATTTATATATAAACTAGAAAGAATGAAAAGGAAACATTGAAGACCAACAAGTCCTGTGTCATCAATTGCTTATGGCAGCGAACAAAACTGTCTTCACAATTTATACTAAAAGGTTTTCAAAGTTTAAATTACCGGATGTTTCTAAAAGAATATCGTAGCTTTAACGCTTTATAGTATTCATTATATATATCATATTAGTATGATTCATACATCGAATGAAAGAACAACTGAAACAGTTTTGTTTGCTGGCACGTGTGCGCGAAACGTGTGCTAATATTTTCCCCATTTCTCGCCAATCAACGAGTTAGTAGAAAAATGGCGACTACTTAACAAAAAGCGTTTTGTGTTCTCCAGTTTGCAAAGACAGAATCTGCTATTATTGTGCAACGAGCGTTCCTTATTAAGTTCGGTTGTCAACCTCCAAATGATAATAACATTCTTAGGTAGTATCATCAGTTTGAAACAACTGTCTATCTTTGTAAAGGCAAAAGTACGGGACGACCAAGGCTGTAACTGGTAACCAACTGTACCTGATTCTGCCTATCTTGATGCTCTACAACTATGGTTATTTCCTCAATTGGAAGAAAGTGAACCAAATAACTTCATTTGGCAGCAAGATGGTGCACCACCTCACTGGCATCTCTCAGTACGCGATTGGTCAAATATCACTGTGCCCAACCAATGGATTGACTGCAAAGAGCCTCCCGATAAAGCCTGTATCGTATGGCCTCCACGTTCACCCGATCTGACGCCATGTGACTTATCTGTGAGGGTTCATAAAGTATTGTGTGTACGTTCCTCCGCTACCAGCTGACCGAACAGACTTAAGACAAAGGATAGAAGCAAATGTTGCAAGAATTTCCTCAGACACACTGAAAAAAATTTGGGATGAACTCACCTATCGACTTGATTTGAGCCGTGTGACGAATGGGGTTCACATTGAACATTTGTAAACTTGTAGGTAAAACTGCTTCAGTCACTCTTTCATTCAATGTATGAATTATACTTGTGACTTATATGAGATGAATACTATAAAGCGTTAAAACTCCGATATTCTTTTAGAAACACCCGGTATATTTTTAGTATTAAAAATAATTATCGTCTTAGTCTTAACATGTAATTTTTTCTTTTATCAGATCACTCAAAAACTGCCTGAATTAAATACATTATGCATTTCATATCCGATGAAATTTTTATCCTCAGATTTAAAAAAATCAAAATTTGAAGAAAGATATCAAAGTATATTTATCTTGATCCAAAATCCAACAAAAAAGAAAATCTCACTAATACTTGAAAGTACCTAAAATCCAAGAAATTGGGACACAAGCTAAATGTTGAAATTCTTTGCAAAATCGTTTTATATATCGTTTTTGTAATATGACGAAGTACACCAAACAAATGAACATTCCTTCCAAGTTGAAAAATTAAAGTAAAATTAAGATTTATTTTTAAACCATTTTCTCTGAAAAGCAGAACAAAATACCCCTACATAAAGCTAAGAAAAACCGTTTCTCCGTTAATAAACGAAAATATCATAAAAAGATACAAATGAAATTTAATAAAGTTTAATGTCCAGTCAATGTCTCTTGTTTGATTCTATTTTTATGTTTTCGTTCTTTTTATATGTTCAACATCACTTTGGGAGGATATTAACAGCTAGATCACTTAAGATAAGCAAAGAACTAATTTTGCTTCGAGTTTTGAACTTCAAATGCAACAAATGATTAATGAGAAAATTTAACATTTGTTATCTGCAGATCGACAAGTAGGTAGCGGTCAGTGTGTTAAGGACATCCAACACACTTGCCAAATTCTAAGAAAAACAGTGCAGCCTTTTGCTTTTTATGATGTCACAGATATATGTATCGAAACAATAAAAAAAAAAAATTGAAGACTTGAGTTTGATTAATAAATCAACGCTTTACACATTAAAACAGATTTCAAAGTTAACAGGTAATAATTTATCAAAGTCATCTAATTCGTAATCGGCAAGGCCTGAGGATTTCAAACTCTGTGATACTTTTTTTAAACAGCACTTTTTTTTTAGTATAATTGAAACCAATAATTATTAGTATCTGTAAGTCTTCATGATGCCAAGGTTTATACAAATCTAATATTGTTTTATTAACGTCACACTATAAAGCAAACCGAAGGCATTTGCCACCGGACCTCGTAATTTTGAGCCTTAGTCAAGTGAAGGGTACTACACTTGAGTTGGAACCACTTGCCAAACTACTACACCACTCTAAGGGAAAGACTTTGAACCTTTACAGATCTAATTTACATCAGGCCCTCTACACGTCGAATCTTCAGTGGCACTAGGGCTCGAACACATGACTCGCCGGCCATGAATTTGTGACCATAACTACTAGACTATTGCTACTGCAGCTATTGGTGAGGGATCTCGTAATTTTGAACCACGACGATTGATTGATTGATTGAATATTAACGTCGCACTGTTTAGCTACACGAGGGCTTTTTGAACCACGACGAAGACGACATCTGAGTTGGCATCCCATATTTCAAATTCTCGCATCTCACCGACGTGAAGAACTTAAGCCTTGTAACGTTTTCCCGCCAAGTAGCTGCAAGATCGGCTCCATATGTAGATAGCTTTTCACAGTTTACATCCACACGTGCATCCCCCAAAATATTATGGGGTCTTTTCATCTGACATCACGCCAGTGGCGCAACGTACACCCCGCAACTCCCCCTGTCCCATTCCGAGGGGGCAGAGATTGTAGGGAGCCCAAAGACTAACTGACTCCAAGTATGTATTTGGACTTGGGTCCGCAACCCGACTTTACAAGGGGGGGGGCTAATATTCTTCGTTACGCCACTGCATCCACCAACAGCCTATGGCTGTGTAGGGACGTCTTAAGACTTCTTAAGGTTTATGGGCCCCTACGCAAAAGTAGGCCCAGGGCAGCTACACAAATGTAGGCCCCACCTATGACCCTAAAAGTAAACAGAGCATGGACCACGTTGGCAAATACTCGTACAAACAATTACCTGAAACAAATGTGTTTGACTTACAATCGCACAAACTGGCGAGACCGACTACAGCCTTTTGACTAAAATGAAAATAATGGTGTATGGTTGTAGGCCTACTCCTATGCATGGACGACGGTCACGCATGTAGCCAGTTGACACATCGTCCGAAATTCCCAGTTTTTCGGAGAATACCACTGAAAGTAATATTTGATCGTTGAAAGAATTCGGATTATGATCTTATTAAGGTTGAGTTGAGAGCAAGACGAGGCCCCCATTGTAACCAAGGCCCTGAGCCCGGGCCCATTTGGCCCATGCCTTAAAGCGTCCCTGTGGCCGTGAGAAACCCAACGGCTGGATTCCACACCTGTGAGCCGGACTCCTCCTTCACTAATAATATATTCTGTAGAATGGAAATAGTCAATAGTTTAAATAACTTGTAACCAAATGTATGCATTGAACTGAATCAATTATTTAATTTCTTAACTCTCACGCTACTCATGAATTTTTTTCAAATGCCACAGCCTCGACAAATTTAACGCGCATCAAATTCCTCTACTCGATGAATCTTCAGTGACCGTAATTCTCAAACTCGCAAGCCACCATGACCCCTCGGCTATCGCGGCCACTAACCCTATGTGAAGTTGTAGTAAAAAAAAATTAGTTTCGTAATAAAAAAAATCTGAAACACACACAAAATACTAGCACAATCATAATTTTTAAATTACTATATAATGCTGTCAGAAACGATGAAAAATTACTAAATGAAAAAAAAAATTTTCAGTAAATTTTACTTCTAATTTTGCACTTTAAGAAACAAAAGCTTAAAAACAATTTTACCATTGAAATAATTCGCACACATGTTCGGTACAGAAAACAAACAATTCAGAGAAGGAAAAAAAAAAATGCTAAGGGTTCATCAGTTCAGGTTTGTTCTCACCGAGAAAAGGTCAAATTATACTCTGTTATTTCTTAGAGCTATCATCAACACTTTTCGGTATTGTTCGCAAACAAAATGCAAAATAAGAGAAAGAAAAACACACTTTCAGAGCGTGGAACAAATTAGTTTCTGGCGCCCGTAAATGCATTTAAAAGCACGGCTATAACCAGTTTTTGTATTCAAAAAGTGGGGAAAAAATAAGAGGGATTTTTTCCCCCTGAGAAATCAAGACTTCTGGAAAATTTAGAAATAATTTGTTTGCGAATGAAGGGTGAGAAGGAGCATGGAACGCACGTTCCCCCCCCTCCTTCGTAACACCCACTCTCGGAACACAATTCTCACTAACGACAAACAAACAAACAAAAAGCCAAATGAATTTCGATTTCAAGCTCCACTGGTATAAATGTGAGTACTCCTCCATTTGAAATAACAAAACAAAACAAAAAAGCTTCTTTCAATATAAAATGGCGTCATCCTAAAAATTCATTTTTAAATAATCAGAAAAACCTTCCGACAGTAATTAAAATTTCATAATAAAAAAAACTCAAGAGGTGCTGACGCATTATCACACGTACACCCTAACATATTTGGCATTATTTATTTATATTTGTTTTCGTCATATGCAAATGTGACTCACATTTTATAAGTTTCTTCACATCTACTTCTGTTTTCCAAGAAAGGGCGCGACAATAAACAAAAGTACCTTAACCTTGTTCATAGCCTTCACATTGGCAGTGACTCGTAAGTTGGTATACATTAAAACACTAGTCATGACTGTACTTACACGAAAAAAACAATCGAAAATTGGAAATGTTAATTAAATAAGATTGGCAGTGGACCATGTAGTTGTAATAGTTAAATCTAAAAAAAAATTCTATTCCGGCTTGATCTGCTTGAGTTGACATTATATCGAAACACATTTTTTTTTCCTTTGCCGTAGATGAGTGAAATTAATTTTATTTGGGTTTCCATTCCATTTCTCTAGCTTTCACCCCTGAGGACTTCAGAATTAATTTTTTTTTACAGCGTTAAGCAAATAATCAAACAAACAATTTTTCTCAACCTTTCAGCCACAATTGAAAAAACAAACAAAAAACTGTCTATAATAAAGTTAGTTAAACCAACAAAGCGATTAATATCGTTGGCTATCTTTAGTAAGAGTAGCGTTTCCTTCGATTGATTCTTTTACACTCAGAAACAAAACTAGCGTAAAGGGCAGTGGCGTAACGAAGAATTTTAAGGCCCCCTATTACAAAGTCAGGTTTGGGACCCCAAGCCGGATCTTACAAAGTGTACGTACTTGGGCCCTCGAAAACCCTGGGTTTCCCCCTCCCGATGCGGGGGTGTACGTTACGCCACTGTGGTAAAAGGTGATAGACCTTACTTTTGAATTAGTGACGAAGATGACGCCTGAACTTCCACATCATTACAACATGAAGAGTTTGGGTCTCAGCAAAGTAAAACGACTACTCAGCGGGTCTTTAGTGACACTCTTGTCAACGCGATTGACCAGAAAATGTGATTCATCTGAGCTATGGTTCAAAATCCCGAAGTTTCTTGGTGTATTGGCGATGGTGTACCGTCGGCGCAGGGATGTGGTTCGGGCACTGGCTATGTTGGAGTATACTGCCTTATGTGCTGAAACCAGTGGCGTAACGTACCCTCCCACATTGCACGGGGGTTCAGGGATCCAAAGCCTGGCTGCCCCCAAGTACCTACCCTTTGTTAAGTCCAACTTGGGGGCCCAAATCACCCCACTTTGTAAGGGGGCCTGAGTGAGTGAGTGAATATTAACGTCGCATTGTTCAGCGACACGAGAGCTTTTGGCGACGGACCTCATAATTTTGAACCATGGTCAAGTGACGAGGACGACACTTGAGCTGGCACCCCCTCTTCTAACTTCCACACCACACCAACGGGAGGAAGTTTGAGCTCTGGACAAATTTAACGTGCATCGCCCCCCTATACGGCGAGTCTTTAGTGGTACTGGGCTCACACTCGCGTGACATGCCAGCCACGATCCGATACCTTGACCACTAGGCTACCGCATCCCGTAAGGGGGCCCAAATGTTCTCCGTTACGACACTAGCTGAAACATTCCATGCAGGTTGCCACTGTTGTAAGTTTTAGTGATATTGGCCATTAAAACCTTCGGTCATTTTGGATAAGTACTCGTAACGGCTGCACGTGAACGGCCTACCAAACACGCCATTTTTGAAATCGATATAACCGGTCGAATAACAATTTGACCTTTATGAAAATTTGACAAATCAGCAGCTTTTCCCATTATGTAGATAAAGACTACACACTGGCGTACTAGATCTGAGGGGTCTTGAATCAAATTCCTTCGGCGCCCTTTTTTAGGTATGGGAGTCCTGTTAGAGGGACTGTAGTTACACATGTTAGGCCCCAGTAGCTAGGGGGCCCCGTATCATTGATACGGCTGATACGGCAGTGGCTACGCCCCTGACTCTACACATGAGGCGCTTTAAGTACTCCAACATCAGCCCCACACCTGTCGTGGTTTCGTCTCTTGCCTAGTTCATTGCTTTTGGTGGAAAGTGGTCTTAATGAGATGGCTCTTCAGTGTGTTATAAAATCAACGTACTCAAGAATTTTGACTACATAAATATTACTGCGAATACTTTCTGAATATAGTTTCCCTTTTTTAAAATTTAGGTATAATTTATTAGGTATTAAATATTTTTCGCATTGTAAATTCAAAGTAGCAAGTGCTCGGATTAAATTTATTAGAAAATTTAATGAAACAATTAAAACTTCAAGTTCGTAGCTAATGGTGCCTAATTCAAAATTTTGATATCCGATGTTAAAATTTATTGAATATCAAAGTAAACTATGAAAAGAAACACAATTGCAGCTATATCTGTAAAATACTTCGTATTTAAACCAATCTTTAAATTATATCAATTTTCGCAAGTTACATTCTTCAAGCACATATTTTAAATTATATATTATTGTCGGAAAACTCTCGTTAAGCTCCCATATGGTTAGATTAACACGAAATACAAGTTTATTTTCTACCTTCGTAATTTCCCGATGCTTATCAGTCCGTATTTTAAAATAAAATAATAGTTATAAAACATCTGTTTCACATTGTAATTATTTAATAAATACTTTTAATCTGAGTCAGAAATAAATCTTGTTCACACTTTCCTTTCCCACGCAGAAGTAATAAACTTCAAGGATTTTTTTAATGGATTTGTCAAGGACTTAAATTTTTTAGCTTTCTTTTAATCGAAAAAAATAAATACTATCGAAATCAAATAAACATTTAACTAAGCCTTTCGTTGTTCTTTTATAGATTTGTCCTACACAAAAATTTTCTGTTTCCTTTTTGCTTGTAAATAAAATGTAATAGCGAAAGTTGCTTAAAAGTAAATTTAAAAAAGAAAAGCATAACTGTACCCAAAAAAAAACGGGGGTTTTGGTGTGACCCCTGACATTTTTTCTTTTTTATTTCCATAGATTTCTCTCCCCAAAAATATTAATATATTGTTAATTTAAATTGACAGAAAAAACAAAAAGTCGTTTTCTTTAATGCTGAACGAGGGTTTTTGGGTACAGACCTTGTAATTTTGAACCATAGACAAGAGACGAGGACGACACCTGAGCTGGCACCTCTACCTAACTTCCATACCACACCAACGGGAGGACTTTTGAGCCTGTATAGAAAAGTGCATCGGGTCCACACAATGGGTCTTCAGCAACACTAGACTCGAACTCATAATACGCCAGCCACGACTCAATGACCTTAACCATTAGGTTAGCGTGGCCAAAACCCCCCTTCTAGAATGGGTTTAAAAGAAAAAGGGCAAAATTTTTTTCTTATTCATAAAATTTGATTATCAATAGGTTATTGTGAACGTGACTCCACAGTTACAAAACAAGGTTGCATAAGGATAGCCATTTTAGCTGATATAACTTTTATTATGATATTTGACAGTTTTAATCCATCCTACTTCATGATATTGGGTGGAATCGGGATTCCAACCCTCAACCTCCTTGGTCATTTGTTCAAAAGTGATATTTACCATTCCACCTTAGTGAGAAAAGATGACAAATATATCTCTTGTTACATATAAAATAAAATTATAGTTAAACTACACTATGCTCTAATACATTCAAGAGTAAGTGAATATTTTTCTATCTACGATTAGAATATTTGTTGTTTTCTCCGGGGGAGCGAGGGGAATTTAAACGTCCCCCTGTTCGAACACGGGGGAGCTTTTGGTGAGGGACCTCGTCATTTTGAACTGTGATCAAGTGACGAGGACGACACCTGAGCTGGCACTCCCCTCTCCTACCACACCAACGAAAGGACGTTTGAGATTTAACGTGCATCGCTCCCCAACATGGTAGGGCTTTAGTGGTACTGGGCTCCCAACTCCGCCGACAGCCATTTCTTTCTCAGATTTTAGAAGTACGAACCTAAAATGTTTCGATTGATTTTGATTTTTCGGATACTTAATTTTAAGTTGATGTAGGAATTATATCCTGTAACAAATATAGGAATTCTAGTCTTCAAAAGATCTTTAGACTTTATATTATTACTATCAAAGGCATAAAAAAAAAATTCTGAGGAATGTCCAATTTTTTTAATTTTATTTATAATGAAAATCAATCTAATGATCATAATTATATACAGTTATTTAATTTTAAATTATTTTTTAAAGAATGTATTTTTTAGGGAAATCGTAAAAAAAAAATTTAAAAGAATTTTTTTCAGTATTTTTAATTTTTCGATATTAGGTTTACAATTGTATTACGAAGTGATGGATTTATGCGTATAGTAATTATTACATTTAATTAAAATACATCAAAAAGATTTAAAGATTTTGCATAATATTACTAAAGGCTCATGAATAAGATGTAAATATTTTGTGAGGAGTTTTTAACTTCCCTAAAAAAATATAGAAAAACGAATATATGCTTTTTATACCCACAATTTCACTACTTGATCGTTATTTTTATTCTATGCGAAGAAAGATCATAAATATCATATGTATCGTGGCTATATTGACCCTAAAACTCATAATTTTCAAATTTTTCCCACGTAGAGAACTTCCAGTCTCCCCTCTCCCCATCCTTTATTCTTTTTTAGTTACTGTATTAGCTAAGAATTATATAAGCACTTCCTACAATTGTTAAAGACAAATATTTATATTCACTTATGAGACTCAGCCACTGAATTTCCAATTTAAAATGCGAATCCCACTTGAAGATCAAATAAGGCTAGATCACGAAAAAGGATTAAATTTAATTATGTCTTATCACGCATTGCTCTGGATAATATAATAACGCAACATCTCCAGAGCATGTGAAAAAGGCCACTGTAATTTCCTCTAAATGAATACTATTATGCTCATAAAGCCTCTTAAAGCCAGAAAAATTACCTCTAAACCGCCGACTGTGTCCCCAGCGGCAATTTGTTTTGACATCTTTTTATATGATCATCACTGCAGATCTCTTAATTATCGAGAGAGGTGAATTCATTTTTTTTAAAAAAGGTAACGTCTTATAACTGAAAATACGCCACGCTCGCTTTAATCTTGAAGGATAACAAAACAAATGAGAGCTGACACCAAAAAACTTCTGCCTGCTTTCCCTGGCAAAGATTCATTGAACCGAAAAGCCTTATAGACAAGTGTCTCGAGGTTGCACTTTATATTTTAAAAGGCAATTTTCGAGTTAAGCTCGACTAATGTTGTATGAAATTTTTTCTTTTTTTTTCGGAGGCTTCTTCAAGGCAATCATCAATGATCGAAGCGATTCTCATGCGTAATGACAGCAATGGAAAATCTATGCAAAGTGAGGTTCGATTTTCGGAGGATTCTTTACCATTTGAGGTTGGGATAATGCTTGCCTCTTTTTTTTTTTATCTGGCACGCGCTGGAGGATTTCAATAACAAAAACAATGAGTAATTGATTCCAAAATGGCGAACTGAAGCTGAGACAGCTTCACATTAGCATTTCATGTGTGGAAAATGTTTTCTCTTTTTGCTCTTAACTACATTTTTGAAAGAAAGTTGGAGTAATTTCAGGCAAAATATAGCCATCCAGTGGCGTAATGTACACTCCCGCATCGTGGGGGAGGTCCCAGGATTCAAGGGGGTCCAAAGCCTATATTATGTTATGGTTTCATCTTGTAAGATCCGGCGCGACCCAAAACCCGACTTTTGAGGCTATGTTTTCCGTTATAATACTGCGGTTTTATTAATAAAAATAACAAAAACAACACAACAAACTATATTCCTTATGTGGTAATCGAAAAACTTCTTTAACACTAATTGTGCTTAACTATACAGATTATTAGAGTCCTATACAGCAGCGGTTCTTAAACTTTCGATCGACACCAAACATATTTTAAATTACACTTTTATTCAGTACCAATTTTAAATTTAAACATAACACGAAAATCCTTTTACGCTAAATTATTTTTTGTATCGCGTTCTTTTGTATAAGAAAAGTAAAAAGTTTTGTTTACAAAACGGAGAAAAATTCCAAAAAAATGAGTCTTTCGCTCATGACGGAAGTCCATTAATACTTACCTTTTGTCCTACAAAAAATGGTAAAAGAATTCAAAATACAATGTTAGAAATTCAGTGGTTACCAAAAAAATAGCAAAGCTGCATTCTAACATATCCAGCAAGATTACTTATAAACACTTCTCGTTGTCTACTTCCTCAACCAAATTCGTGCTTTGTTTATAAAAAGCGAATTTTGGCTCACGGTGTATTGAAAAACTGTTGTTTTTTAACCGAAATGTTTTCGACGAACGTACCGGAATTATTTGTATTTAGACTAGAGCACAGAAAGAAAACATAACACTGCTCACAGATACGCGATTTTTTATACTACGGATACAGTCAACAGGTTGCTTAAAACATTTTAGGAATTTTTGCTCGGGTAAAGTAATAAAACGTCTACTCTGTATGCTGAGTGGCACGAATTTGTATGCACCAGAATCTATAAATAAACAGCATGATAGCAATAAAAAATAAAAGGATATAAAGTTGCAGCGTACGGCATGTAGCAATCAAAATGCATTTGGAGCATTTCACCGAGAAGTGTGTGCAAAATGGAACAGTTTTTGAAAGTTTAAGCAGCTGTTACGATAGTTGGAAAAGGGACTCTACTGAATGTGCTCAGTTTGATTCATTCGAATTAGACCTACACTTGACACAATTTGTGACGATTTGGGGATTAACTACCAAAAATATATCAAAGAACAATTGGGAGGAAGAAAAGTGCTCTTGGTTTCCCGTAAATCAGGGGGTGAGAAACCAACTATTTTGGTCTGTGGCGTACGGAGAATATTAGCCCCCCTTCCCCTGTAAAATCAGGTTTTGCCTTTAATTTTTTCTAAATTGGTTGAATACGTACTAGGCATCAGTCACGCATTAGGTCCCCAGAATCCTACCCCATCCCCTACAATGCGGGGGTGTTCGTTACGCCACTGATTTTGACTCTAATGCCATTTTGCGGAAGTGGAGGATAACATAGGGCCAGTGGCGTAACGTACACCCCTGCATCGAGGGGGCCCGAAGCCTATGTTATATGATGGCTTTGTAATCTTGTATAAGTTCCGGCTTGGGGTCCCAAACCTGACTTTGCAGGGGGGGCTAATATTCTCCGTTACGCCACTGGATAGGACTGCACTTTAAAATGATTGAATTTATTAGTTTGTATCTCAGAAAAGGTATAAATTGTACCATAAAAATCAATAAATATTAAGTAAAATAGCGCGGCAGTTTAATGTGCTAATTTCATATCATCCATAGCTGAAGGCCCATTTAATTTTAGAACCATTTTAAGAAGACAGATGAACCCTATAACATTTCTACATTTTTTTTTTATTATTATCATTAAGAGAGATTGCTTGTTGAAATTCTCTTCACAGCCTTCAAATTAATGACAGCTAACTTGCATTTATATTTACTCTTGTTTATCTTCATGCACCTTCAAATAAACCTTCCTCACAAATATATATATTGATCAAATGTCGAGAACATTTTCTGTCTATTTGGTTTACTGATTATCTTGGTAGGGCGCTACTTGCCCGCCCCAGCCTTAAATCATGACCGAAAAGAGTCAGCCAACTATTCTTAAATTGTGGTCCATGGACCTTTGGGGATCTGAAGCGCCTTTCCAGAAGGTCCGTGAAAATATCATGTATAATGTTAAGATTTCCCTCTTTTGGAGACTTTGAAAGGCCTCGTGGAATAATTGAAAGATATGTCATCCTAGATTAGCTCATTAAATTGTCCCCAATAAAAATATTTACTAGAACATGTATTTCTATCTATAACATTAATTTAGTTTTTGTTATTGTTTGCAAATACATAGCCTTTACTAAGAAGTAATATTTTCAAAAATTATGTAGTAGAAACACACACAAGTCCAAAGATTAAGAACTAAATTCACATTGCGCGCTAGTCCAATAACGATTGGATTCATCTTGATTTCCTAATCCAATTGAGTCTGTATGATTTATTTGCGCCTACATTATTTATATGAAACTAGTACTTTGTAATGTTTTTATATACATATATAATTCGATACTTAATGTACAAAAAAAGTGTTGAAAAAATCAGTATTAATAGCAGAGGCAGTTTTATGACTGTTGAGGAATCTTTAAATCACTCAGTCGTATGTTGGGATGTTCAAAATTCTTTTGATCCACACAAGGGTATGGAAAAATTTATTTTCCTGAACAAATATTAAAAAGAAAAAGGTAAATAAAAAATATTCACGGAACCAGAAAAAAATAAAATTATTAAAATAGTAAAATGTCTGCAGTTAGTGAATAACAACTATGAGAACAGTAAAACATACAACGTAAAAACATACTTTCGAAAAGTGATTGTGAATTAGTGTGATTACTCACCTCAAAGAAAATGAATTCTCAAGATAATAATTTGAATCAAACTGACACTAAAAATACGAGAGTTATAGATGTCTTAACTAACAATCTTGTACGGTCAACTGAGGAGAACGATACCAGTTTACATCTGCCTCTCCATATTTAAACACTCCACCCACCTGAATGCTTTGAGTAAGTATTTGTTAACAGCATATTATAAAGGAGATTATCGAGGACTACTGGAGATGGACCTCGAATTCTGAACCACAGTCAAGTGGCGAGGACGACACCCGAGTTGGCGCCCTCTTCTCTGAGCTTCTTCACTACGCCCAAGAGAGAACTTCGAGTCTCGACAGATTTGACGTGCATTAGACCCTCTACACGGCGGGTCTTTAGAGACACAGGGACGTAAATACATGACACGCATGTCACGAATCTTTGACCACGACCAATAAGCTTCCTCGGCCAGGTTAATGCTTAGAGACCGAATTGAACATGCAGCATTTCCGATTTTTCCTTGAGGTACTGGAATAGATCGCCGGATTAATTGTTCAATAATGAGCCAGTCACACGAAAGCTACTGACGACGGAATGAGTGAGTGAATATTACAAACTTATAAGCTATTCGAGGGCTTTTGGCGGCGGACTATGGTCAAGTGACGAGGACGACACCTGAGCTAGCATCTCGTCTCCCAAGTTCCACACCACACATTGGGAGGACGTTTGAACCTCGATGTGAATCAGCCTCCTCTGCACGGCGGGTCTTCAGCGGTACTGAGTCCGAATTCATGACATGCTGGCCATGGGTTCGTTACCTTCAACCACTAGGCTACCGCGGCCACTACTGAAGACGGAACTCGTAATTTTGAATCACGGTCACGTGACGAAAACAACACCTGAGATGCCATTCCTCTTTTCAACATGAATAATGAGCGAGTGAATATTAACGTCGCACTGTTCAGCTACACGAAGGCTTTTGGCGACTGACCACGTAATTTTGAACATGGTCAAGTGACGTGGACGACACCTGAGCTGGCACCACCTCTCCTAACTACCACACCACACCAACGGCACCAACGGGAGGTCGTTTGAGCTCTCAACAGATTTAACGTGCATCGCTCCCCTACACGGCGGGTCTTAGTGGTACTGGGCTCGAAATCGGCCACGATCCGATACCTTGACCACTTTTCGGCATGAAAGCATTGAGTCTTGACAGATTCAAAGTGCATCAGCAGTGGCGGGTCTTTAGTGAAACGGACTCTAACTTAAGCATCTTCAAACTCGATATCTGGCATCGTATTTACACGATTACCACCGAAGCTCAATTTACATGAGAATTTATAAAAACAATCGAATTAAACTTGCTCCGGATCAAGATGCGAGTATAATTAAAAGATAATAAATAAAATTTTACGTTTCTATATTTTTGAATAAGGCCACTGTTGGAGGTGTTATCGAAAGCACGATGACTCGGATTTTGACTAGCGGTTCGCGGAAACTTTCAGTGAGTTTTATGAATGCGGACGAAGAAAAATGAACTCAATTTTTCAATTCCTACTATTAGCTCACACTCTCTATTTAGTTATTTATCTTGGTGGAATTTTCAATTGTTAATAAAATACATTTTAAAGCGCTCAATTAAGCTGGAATTTTATATACCTGATTATTTTGGATGATAATATAATAATTTAATTATAATCAATAAAAATTTTAATTGATTAAAACTAATTATTTAAAGAGTTACAAATACAGCCACGTTGGCATCATTTTTGTCGACTTAGCGACCCTTTTGGCGACTTGTGTCAAAACTTGAAAAGGTTCTTTTCTCACGTTTTAAAGCATTCAGTTGAACTGAAATTTTATATACACGACTGTTTTGGATGACAGTACGACACTTTAATGATAACAAATAAAAATTAGTTACCACTTAATGTTGTGATTCTGTCATATGTATATACATATTTACATTAATAGCAACTATTTAAAAAAAAAAGTATCTAAAATAAAATTCTTTGTTGATCTAAGTAAGAGAGAATTGACTTAAATTTTTTTTTATATATATTATTTGTTTTATTTGAAGTGACAAATAATTTTACATTTTATAAAAAAAATGTGTGCAACACATTTAAGTCATCCTTTAGTCGTAATGCAATTTTTATACAGACAAATTAAAGAAAAAAATACTACTTAAGAAAAAATTTTGCTTGAAATTTCAATTAAAATACATATATTTATGCATTATAATTTTTTTAAATATTGCTATTTATTATTACTGTATAAATCTAGAGTATATATATGTATACAGTGGCGCACACAAGGAGGTCCAGGGTCCGGACCTTCCCTCAAAGCCCTCGATTTTTTTTAGATTGATTATAATTCTAAGTATATAGTACGTAAAATTTAATTAAATATTTGTTATTAATGATTAATTTTATTAATTAATGCTTATTATTTATTCTATAATTAGTTTTTTACTGTGTTTTGTTCCCGAAAATTGACAAAATCAAAAGGAGCATGATACAAGAATGGTGAACTTTCGACCTCGGAACCCCCTTGAAAAATTCCTGTGTGCGCTACTGTATATATATAATATAAGCACCTATTCATTAATTTAATAACTAATAGATTTCCTGTACGTATGCAGAAGGGAAAAGGTCTATGATAGAGGAAGTCCTTTTTTTAAAGGGTCTAGCTTTCACCTTACAGGCAAAGAAATCTATGGAATAAAAAACAGGGTTAAGAACCCTTCTCTACGGTAAATTATTTTTATCACTAAACGGAGGTCAGAGGCCGTCATAAAATGGGTGACCGTCAGTACCAGGCATTCGTGCAACAAATACTGTAATAGAGAGATTTTGTTTTGGTTTCGGCAGACGAAAATCATCACGTGCGATGACATTACGACCGGTCTGTCGGCGGAAACTTATCCGAAGTGGAATAAAATGCTGTCATTGTAAAAGAGGGAACAAAAACGAAAACAATAAATCCAGTGGTATCGCCATTGGGTGTCCAATTCCTGACAGGTGTATTCAATGCATCTCCTCGTTTTTTGTTGAATGAATCAGCGCCAGAGTATTGCAAAAACGCCCAATGCGTTTTATTTGTATAGTGACGAACCAGTGCGATCGAAATCGGGTCGTCCTGCCTATTTGAGAGTAGCAAATGTGTATCTGCTGCAGGGCTGTTTGGCCAAGGGAAAGAAATCGTATTAGAGAAGAGTAAAAAGAAAAAAACGAATGTAGTTTGACGAGTCACTGGGTCTGTCGGACGGGCCCTGTCCAGAAGGAGGTTACGCACTTTGATTTTCAGCGGTTTTTTTTCTTTTCCCTTTTCTTTTTGCTGAGTGGACAGGTTTGTGCAGTGGACTTCCACCAGCGTCACTGCGCCTTTAGCGACAATATGGCAAGCAGAACTTCGGCAATGAATATCATTTTCGTATTTTTGGTGATTTATTCATAATTCAATCCTAATTAATCATTTGAAACCTGAAATGGCAATTTCGAGACGAAAACAGGAGCATATATTTGACGAGTGTCTGATTTTCAAGTACGTACTCTGAGCATATAAAGGCATTAGCTCCAAGTTATGAGCTAAACTTGTCAAATATGAGGTGTCAGTTCAAGAGTCGGCTTTTGTCAACGTCCAACTCAGTTTTTCATAACCATTAAGGAAAATCTAATTTTAAATTTTTAGTGTTATTTTTTATTTTAAATTTATTTTTACGTTTTGCTCATGAATAATGTTTGAAAATCATAGCTCAATGTTAAAAAATTTGTTATCACTAATTTATTTTCATGCATCCGGATCAGTGGCGTACACACAGCGAGGGGTTCAACCTCCCCCATAGAACAACAGATTTTTAATTTTTCCAATAGCGACTACCAGTGACGTGACGTACACCCCCGCAACACCCGTATCGCGGGGAAAGAGTACGATCTAGGGAGCCCAAAGACTATGTTATGGTTTTGCAATTCTTTGTAGTACCCGGCTTAGAATCCAAAACTTAACTTTGCAGGGCGGGGGCAATATTCTCCGTTACGCCACTGGCTACTACCCCTCGGGGCTTTCGTCTAAGTGTTCTTTAGAATGTAACCTTCCATAACAAAAGTATGTATGCTACTGTTTCAAGTGAATGAAAAATCTTATTTTAACAGTAAGAAAAAGTATCCCACACACACTTGTTTTTTGAAAAAATTTAAAGCTTTCATACAGCATTTAATCTCATGTACAAGAATTAATTTATTCAAAAATCTCTTCTTGAACTTCCAACCTTCGGCAATTCAATACGCGTAGGTTAAATACATGCGATGTAAAATACATTTCTTTCATTTAGTTTTGCCTTTCGTAATTGGTTTCGCCCGTTGTTCTCATTAAATCAGATTTAAAATAACATTTTTTTAAAAAAATAAAATAAGAGCAACAAATGGGATAAACACATAGTTCTCTTGTTGCAATGATACATATTGATTTCCTAACTTTAGTATTAGAGGCAATCTTGTTTTTTAATATATTGTTGCGAAATAGAAAGTGACCTTTTTGATGAATAGTTTTATTATTCTAAGCTATGTTGTGCTGTAAATTTGATGTGTTGACTCTGTCCGATTTTTTTTTCCTGCTATTGCTACACGTTGAAAACTTTTTGAATACAAACATACATAGCTTGAGCTTCCACTTTAATTCAGTTATTTTATTGATCCTTTATTTTTAAATATTTCATATTTTATCTCACAAAACTTCAAAGAGATGGAAACGATTAAGTCTTAAAATTTTAACTTTAATATATTGAAATAAATATAAAAGAAAAATGAAGCATTACGTATATAATTCCTAGGAATAAAATCTTAGTATTTTTCTCGAATACCATTAAAAACAACTTTTAACATAAAATTTTTATTTACGCATTAATTTCGAAGCAAGGCATTTAGTTTTCGTCTTACAAGAAAATATATGCATCAAAAATACATTTGTGCATGGATTTTACAATCAAAATAAAATGTAACTAAAGATTTTTTGTGGCATGCATACTTTTAACTGAATGTATTGCATTCAAGTCATTGAAAATAAGGAAACATAAATAACAGATTACCTAAAGTGCCAATGCGTAAATATATAATTCAATGTTATAACTTTATGAATTTCATGGAGATAAAATATAAATGACGGAACATTTAATTTATAAAACTGAAAAGTAAAAATGATTTACTTGAAAAAAATGCATTTCTTAAGTATATAAGGAATTTAAAATTTAAATTACATTTAATTGTACAAAAATTCTTTATTTTCAATAATTATCTCACTTAGTTCAAGAAAAAGTTTCATGATAGTTTATTATAGTTATCATTCTGTGCGACCTTTAAAGTTCATTTCTTTAGTTTCTCGATGTTATCTATTTAATATAAGCGTACAAAGTATTAAACACTATTCTGTTCAAATTCACTGGAATGATAAATACTATTTTACATCGGAACAGTTTCAGAGAACTGGAATCAAACTCGGGACGCTTGTTCGTATAGAAAAATGTGCCATCAGTCAAAGTATCCATGCGTTTTTCACAGCATTCTTAACAATTATTTTGTAAAATATTGTTCAAAATTTCGATTTGTTTCTTACTGAACTTTAAACCTTTGAATGAATGGGTGTTATAATAGTTCATGATTCAAGATTATGAATACTGATATATTCAAAATATGTATGAGTATTCAAGGGCTTTTGTTTTAAAGGATTAATTAAGGCACAGAAAAATTTTATACTTAAATTTTGTTTTAACCCGTATAATAAAAAATCCATTTAAATTGCAATATAGAATATGAAGCAAGAAAAACAGTATAAACCTGAAAAATGGGCTGATTCTAATGGAAACATGTTGATAAAAAATATGACGTTCTAGCATTCTGAAAGACATACTCAATCCTTTATTTGAAAGTCACTATCAAAACAAGAATCACATTGTAACACTTTTAAACGAAAAAGTTCTGCGAGAAAAAGCAAATCCATAAGAAGCTACGAATAAGTAATTTTCCTCTTCGACGTATGGCGCAGGTCATAGTTACAAAGAAAAACCAAGAAGAGATCCCTCGCAGATGCGTGATAGGAGACAGTAAAAGGGAAAGGGATCAGAGGTCTGCAGGAGAAACAAAATAGAAGACTTCGAAATTTTTAGAGAGAAATAGGAACATGATTGCTTCCGGAAAATGTGGATTCTCTCGTCAGTTATATTCGTCCGTATTAATTAAAATTATTTCTTAAATATATAATGAGGCTGTGTGTTGGATTATGTAGACACATCACATCAGGGGTGATATTAGAGGGAAGTGTAGTAGTTTGTTATCTGAATTTCCCTCTAAATTTCTTGGCTACGAAATTCGAAATTCGTTATTGAGTTTCATTGTGGATTCCATTAATTGTTAGCCATGTGGTTGGATAATAAATTGGTTTATTAGCATCGTATTTTAGAAGTAATAAGGGGCCATTAGAGACTAAACGCGACTGATTCACTAATTGATCACTCAGTTGTATTTCAAAGCAGCCTGATTATTTGTAAGCATTGCACTTTGGAAGGGACTTCTTAAGGCATGGGTCAACTAGACCCAAGCCGACCTCGACTCAGCCTTAATAAGTTCAGGATTCGAAAAATTTCAACTCTCAAATGTTTTTTTGTGGTTGTATTCTCCGAAAACCTCGGAAGTTCGGAGGACTTTTCCAACTGTCTATGTGTGATGACCATTGTCCATGCATATACCTGGAGCCATCATTACTCATTGTCAAAAAAAAAAGGGGGGCGCAGTCGGTCGAGCCGATTTGTGCGATTGTAAGTCATGCCTATTTATTTGTTTCGGGTTATTGTTCGTACGAGTATTTGACAACGCATGTATGTACGGTACTGTCTGCATTTAAGGTCATAGGTGGGGCCTACGTTTGTGCACACACAAGGGCCCAGGGCCTCAAAAAGTCTTAAGATGTCGCTGCAATTGGAAGCAATATGGAGGCTAGCGGTGACAGACCTCGTAATTCTGAACCATGATCGAGAGACGAGGATGCTTCCATTATCTGACATTTCACCAAATTTACACGTTTTACCAAATTGAGCCTCGACAGATTTAATGTCCAACGGCCTCGCTTCACAATGGGTCTTGGGACTCGAACAGGATTCAAACCCCCCTGCAACCAATGACAATCGTGAGAACTTGATCATGGTTAACTTGGCCACCGTGACCATATGACGATACCTGAGAGATTAGACCATGAAGGTTTTAGAAAGTAACGAGATCTGAATCTAAAATTGTTCAGACATGCTATCTATGGACACCACACTTTGAAGCTACCCGAGGGCTATTGGAAATGGGCGTCGCAATTTCAAAATGTTCCCTAAAAGAACTTCATTTGATAGGAAAATTCATTCTCAGTTTTTCGTGTCAAGGCCTTATGAAAGTTTTGAATGGATAATTATATTTTCGGACCCACTTAAACCATTTGGCAGTTTCAAAAGAATTTTGTTCGAATCCGCGTCGCATAATAACATATATAGTGGATTTTGAATGAGGGATCTTACAATTTTAGTCTAACTTTACGTGATTAAACAACACGAACGACAACGAATAACTCTTCAAGTTTCCTCATCACGTCAAATGAGGACTGAAGAGCCCATCAGTATTTAACGCGCATCAGTATCCCTTATTTCATTTAGCGGCTTTTCTAGAAGACTGTCAACAAATAATTAGGCCTAGAGTTAAATGGGAGCGCAAGTCCACTTCCTTTTAAAATGGGGATTCTCATACCGAAATATGTGTACCTCAGGATTATACAAAGCGCTCTTTTCTGAAGAACACGAGAAATTCTACGAAGAAAAGTATACAATTTATATGCGGCAGGGAAGTTGGTTTTGTAATGAAATGTATAAAAAGGGAGTTTCGATTTTGATTACAACAAACTTTTAGAAATAGGTCAAAGAATACAATAACACTTGACCATAGCGAAGGAGTATCACAAATTTATGATCATAACAAAAAGACTCATCGGGAAAATCTAGTTTAAACCTTCAAATTAGATCATTGTTGAAAACAGTGGCGCACACAAGGGGGAGGGCCTGGGGTCCGGACCCCCCAAAGCCCTTGATTTTTTTCCGATTGGTTATAATTCTAAGTATATAATACGTAAAATTTGATTAAATATTTGTTATTAATGATTAATTTTATTAATTAATGCTAATCTTTTATTCAATAATTAGTTTTTTACTGTGTTTTGTTCCTGAAAACCGACAAAATCAAAAATAGCATGATACAAGAATGATGAACTTTCAACCTCGACCCCCTTGAAAAATTCCTGTGTGCGCCTACTGGTTGAAAATAATAAATCAAAAGATTCTGTCAAACAAACCATACCGATCTATTCATCCATAAAGTATCAACAAATCAGTGGCGTACGTAAACCTTCTATAGAATGTGGGTGGAGGGGAGTTACATTCTAAAAAAACATGTAGGCGAAAGTGCCGAAGGCAATATCTTCCGTAAAAATTAAAAACCTGTTAGTCTATGGGAGGGGAAGTGTGGAACTCCCACCCCCTACCCCTTGTGGACGTCACTGCAATAAATATAATCAACAACCTAATGAATTTAAAACTAGGCTTCTATTAACTAGGCAACGGGGAAATAACCCGGTATGTATTTTATCAACTGATATTGGAAAAAAGTTTTTCTTTGTATAGTCTAATGAAATGAACCAAATATTTGAGCATCCAACACCTCATCACGCTTCAGTGACAGAGGCTAAAAAAAGTTACGAGCGTGTTAACAGGTGGGATTTTCGGGTCACGGGCAAACAGATGAGCTATATTTATTTTGATTATGTGTCCTACTGCCAATCAGAAATGCGGTAAATATTTAAATAAATCATTTTCTTAAGGTAACGGGTCAATGTTGAAAATTTCATGTTTTATCTATGAACCTTTGACAAGACAAGTAATGCATTGGTGTAAAAAGATAAATATGTGACATGATGATTAATATAAAACCTGCCACTTAGTTGCACAAATCCTTCAGCAGATATAGAGTACTATCTCTAAACATTCCACGTTACGAAAACACCAGTTTATAATCAAGGCTTAAGTTATGGAAGGAATCAAATGTAAAATTATACAGATCATAAAAATGTATTTAATTATACAATTTAGCCAAGAATTAAAACGATCACTGGAAACACCATATAAATAAAACGCAAACATTTTAAAAATTCGAAATATTTGCAGGAAGAAGCATATCATATTTCCACCATTAAAAAAATTCACTGAATTAAAGATTTTATAAATCATGTAATCCAGACTCACAATGATAAAAAAAGTTAAAAATTCAGAAATTTCGTAAATTTAATAATTTGACTGGAGCAAAAAATCTATTTTCCAAAAACAGAGGTAAAAATCCACATTTTTTAAAATAAAAATTCAATTAGAATTCACAGAAAATTGTATATATTGCAAGTTTCGAAATTTTTTGATTTAGTCTCTTTGCGTTTCTGACTGAGAAAAAAATAACATCTATTTTTTTTAATGGACTACACAACTCTACTCTCACAACTCTCCGATAAATAAATATTTATAACACAGCTTCGAGATTTCTGTGGTTAATAAACTTAGACATATTTTTTAAAGTATCTGATAAAAGTAAAGAAATCACAAAGTTATTTCCACACAAAAGTGTGCTAAAATGCATTTTTTTTAAAATATTTTAATTAAAATTTCTCTTTTTTCCTCCTGAAAAATCAGGGTAAAAATTAAGTTTCCCAATTCATTCTTTTTCAACTATAAATACATCTAAAAAAAAAAGATGAAAGAATTCGCCGAAAGAAAATCATTTGAATTTGCACAAAAATGAAATTCCACTTACCTATTTGAATGGTTCCAATCTGGAAAATAGAAGTCGGAATCAAAACTTCAATTTTTCATTTGTTGCTCCACTGTTCCAGAAAGAAAATCCATTCCATTTTTTACACCACAAGAAAAATTTATTTCCAATCGCACGAAGTGAAGGGGAAAATAAATTCGGAGAATCTTTTTGCTTAATCGAAAACGATATTAAAAACAAAAACAAAATAGCACCGAAATCCCCGGCTAAAACTCGGCAGAATTGATGAAGAATAAAAAAAATAAGAACGCAACGTTCCGAAAAGAGAGAAAGAGAAGCGACTACAACTCCACCACAGCGAAGCTTATTCTAAAATGACAAGTGTTAGTACACCTGCGTGCCTTTCCACGAAAGAAGCAGACGATTCTCCGCTGGTGGAGGAGGTCACGTGGTTAGGCTGCCTTCCCTCCCCTTTCTTCCCCTTCTTGCATTTTGTGGGCGGTTCCCCAGGTGCTGCCGTGCGCGTGCGTCGTGACGTAATGGCGCGTGCTTTGGTGAAGAGTTCGAAAAAAATTGAGATGGAATTTTTTGTTCGCTTCTTTTTTGCTTATATTTTTATTTAATTGAGGATTTGTTTGGGATAAATGAATTTTTTTTTCGCAGAGTGCGAGATCGTTTTGGATTTGTTGTTGAAAGATAAAAAAATTTTTTATGTCTTTCTACAACTTTTTTAATCGATACTACGTTGATTGATTAGTATTCTTGTTTTCGGTATTATAACTAATAAAAATGATATGAATTAAAAAATATTTTGTTAATTTAACACGATTGATATCGAAATAAATCTGCAAAAAGATTCTAAATTAAATAAAGGATACACCATTGTACAGAAGTATTTTGATATCTTTCATAGAAGTAATTGAAAATCAATATTATTCTATTTTTAGACAAGAGACAGAAAAAAAATGCTCTAAGTGGCATTACTTGTTTTACTTTCGATTTTATTGGGTCAACGAATCTTCGACATATATATGTGTTTAAAAATAACACACAGATCAAAATTCGGTGGGAAAAAATTCTTTCTGTAAATTTTTTTTAAAGAAGTAGAATCTACATTTTAATTTTAAATATAAAAAATACTATGAAATTTTGTTTGTTGTATTATTTTTTTTTGTCTGATGTGGCAAATATCAAACATTGTTCTTATTGATGTCAAATAAAATAATTCAATAAGCTCAAATGATTCATAAAACTATTTTACTTAAGAGCAAGCGATAAAGTCTAAACAATTCATTATTCTTTTTTTTTTTATCTAATAAAATCTGAACAAGATATTAAAATTACTATTCCAAAATTAAATTCAATAGCTCCAATTATTTTTTAAGAAAAAAAAAAGAATTAATAATTTTTCAAAAGGAATAGTTTAAAAAATTAATGTATCATATATCAATCGTTAAGGTATCCGACTACGTTCGGAACCGTGATTTTAAAAAAGCGCATAAACGGATATATATTCATGATATTTAGTATCACTTAGATTAGAATACATGTATAAAATTGTTTTAAGGACATTTTGACATAAAAACCTTATTTAAATGCAATATTTTGGCAAAAAATGAACTTAGAATAACCTTTTTCAAAATGTTCTCCTTTGGTCAAAAATACTTCTATTATAATAATATTTTGCCTGTATATAGCTCAGACCTCTGTACAGAGGCTCAACTATGATTTTCGAAACATTCACATTATTTTAGAGTTACAACCCATTGAAATAATTATCGGCGTTTTTTTCTTAAAATTTATCCCCTCTGTTGTCGTAAAACATGGATAAACCCACTTCTGAGTTATATATTTCAAAAATTCTAGTTGAGCCTCTGTAGAGAGGTCTAAGCTATATGCAGGCGAAATATTATTATAATAAAAGCATTTTTGACAAAAGGAGAATATTTTGAAAATGGGTCATTCTATGTTCCTTTTTGTCAAAATATTGTACTTAAATAATTTTTATTGTAATACTATTCTTAAAACAATTTCATATACATTTTCTAATCTAAGTGATACTAAATATCATAAATTTTATCCATTTATACGCTTTTGCAAAATCACGGTTCCGAACGTAGTCGGATACCTTAAAGTGCGAATTCACTTCTGTATCAAAAAACCCAGCCACTTCTTCAAAAAATCGGTTAAAATATAATATTTTCTTTATATAAAATATTAATGTGTTTTTTTTTAATAAAAAATAAAATTATACATGCATTTTCGTAAATACTAGATTATTTATAAGAAATACAGTAATTTGTGAATTTAAGAGAGCTTGTGTATTTTTTAATCGATAAATTAGCAAATTAGATATTATTATTTATACAGAAACTCCCAAACTTTTTAAAGCTTAAACTCTGCTGTTCAAATTGCCTTCTCTGTAAATGAATTTTAAAAAGGTTTCCCTATGTTTACATTTTTTCCCTTACATTTTTTTAAGCATCTTATGTTTGATTAAATAATATGTAAGTGGGTTTCCAGAACTTTAAGAAATATTTTCTAAAATTAGAAAAAATAATCAGAGACGGAGATCTTTTAAAAATTTTTTCCCTTATTTTGTTTACTGTATTCTAATGAAAACTGAAGTCTAAATCTGAAAAGTTATCAAGAAATTACCCAGAAATTGGATTAACATCACGTTCACTAATTGAAGATGACTGATAGGTGTGTTGTGTGTGTGTGTGAAAACATTAATATACTTAATGACACTCTACTTTTATTTCATGGTTATTTTAGGTAAACGTTACTACAAGGCAATGGCGTAACGGAGATTATTAAGTCCTGCTGTCAGGTTTTGGGCCCCAAGTCGGATTATGCGTACTTGGCATCACTCAGGCTTCGGGTCGCTAGAATCCTCGGCCACCCCGCGGTGTGGGGGTTGTTGCGGGGGTGTCCGATGCTGCAAGGACATTTGAAAAGAATAAATATTTATATTAATAATCATAAACTGCATTGAAACAAAACATATTGATTAATTTTTGAAATTATTGCAATTATTTTCTTGTATACTACTTTTATATACTTATATATCGTCGGCCTAATTATCAGACTTCGTAACTCTACCGGTCTAACTGATTTGATATAGGAGTGCAACGCGCCAAGTGATTTTTGGTGTGATTAAGGAATCGCGCCAAGCAGCGGTGAAGCAAAACATTCCCTTTTGTTTTGTCTACGCCATGCCTCAGTCCGCGCTCCACTTTTAATTTATTCCTTCGATCAGTATAATCACTATTTTTTTATTTCATAATAAAACTAGATTTCGAAGGGAGAGGTGGTGGCAAGATTTTAACATAAAATAAATACAACAGAAAGTAATATTAATGTATTACACTTCCAGAGATATAAATTATTTACACTATTTTAAGCATTCATTACACAAAATTTGCAACAATATGTTACTTTTGCTGAGCAGAGATCAGTTTAGGAAGGTGTTTTCAAAAATCAACTCTCAAGAGATTTAAGGGAGTTATAAATTTTAAAAAATTCTTTTTTATCAGCTATTAGATCTAGACTTAATAATTTTTTTTTTTGTTCAGCTGAGATACGGAAAAAGCTTTTTTTTCTTTTTTTTTTTTAAATCTATCTTTGCGAACATAAACAACAACTTGGCGCCTAGCCCTACTGTATCAAATAAGCATCCCAGATGGAGTTACGCAGTCTGATAATTAGACCGACAATATACAGTGGTGGCCAAAATTGTGTACACTTTTGGAAATTTTAATGTTTTTAAATTTGCATATTTATAGAAAGTATTACGTTTCACAAAATACAAAGTCGTGTGTATCATTTTAAAGAAAATTTAATACTGAAGTCATAAGATGAACAAAAGTCAAATATTTTCAATACAAAAAAAGTTAATTTGCAATAATTGCCAATACACATTAGATACTGATCATAACAGTGAGTTATCTGCACTTAGTAGGATAGCCATTATTTTTTATTACAGCTTCACATCGATCTTTCATTGAGCTGACAATGGTATTAAGCTCTTTCTTCGTTATTACATGCCAGGAAACAATTAGAGTTTCAATTAAGTTCCCTTTTATTTTATGGACGAGGGTTTTCAAAGGTTGTGATACGTTTTCGACAAAATTGAAGTCAGGACTGTTTTCTGGCCAGGACAACAATAATATTTAGTCTAGAAGCAAAGACATCAAATAAAATAGTTGATTGGACACCTAGAAAAGATGTAAGATTATTGCGTCTAGAGAAAATGGTCTTTGACATTGCAAGACAGATGGGTAGCTCAGTGATTATATTTGGAGTCCGAAAGTTTTGTTTACGATATCAGGATACAAATTCAATAAAAAACAAAGCAGGAATAGTCAGGAGAAGAGGCACCACATCTGCTGATGACGGAAGAATAAAAAACTATGTCTCCAAGATAGAAGAATGTCAGCAATGGCCATTAAAAGTTACTGATGTTGGTGTTTCTGTCAGTTCCAGAACAACTGGGAGAAGATTAACATATGTTGGACTAAGAGGTAGAATTCCACGAAAAAAGCCTTATCTCAATTTTCAGCAGCGCAAAAAAGACTATTGTGAGCACGGGAACACATTAATTGGACAAGTAGGTCACATGGATTGAAACTAAGATATTCTTATTAGGAAGTGATGGGAAAAAATATGTAAAGAATAGGAGAAGACCTTCATCCTGACTGGATTCAGGTATTTGTGAAGATTCCACCTATGTTATGATTTAATTATGCATGTTAGCAAATGGTTATTGGGCACATTCATGTCATCGATGGGACACTGGATGCCAGAAAATACATTGTCACTATTCTATAACTCAAACATCTACCTTCCCCATAAGAGATCTCTCACCCAACAATTCTTCATTTATTTTTCAGCATGGTTCTGCTCCTTGCCACAGAGTAAAATTATCGAAAGAATGGTTTTGTACAAAGATCACTGAATTGTTGTCCTGGTCAGGAAACAGCCCTGACTTTAATTTTATCGAAAACGTGTCCCACTTGTTTGAAAATTTTTGCTCAAATGAGGCATCCATCAAATAAAGGGGAACTAATTGAGGCTATATTTGTCTTCCTGGCATTCATGCAATAACGAAGGAAGAGCTTGTGTGTGTGAGACCATTCTCAGCTCAATGAAACATCGTTGTAAAGTTGTAATAAAAAAAAAGCTACCTACTAGGTACTAGGTACAGATAAGTCACTATATCATCAGTATCTATGTATATCGATAGTTATCGTAGCATAACTTTTTCGCGTTGCAAATATTTTAATTTTTTGTGTTCATTGTATTAAATTCAGTATAAATTCTATTTAAAATGAGGAAAACAATTTTGTATTTTGTGAAAAGCAACATTTTCTATACAAGAATACAAGCTTAACAAACATAAAAGTTTCCAAAGTGATTACAATTTTGGCCACCACTCTGTACATAAGTTAAATAACCCCCCTTTTCATCGTCCGTGTATTCTGACCAATCACAGAAGTCTTTAACAGAAATTAATGATTCTAAAAGCTTCTAGCTGACGAAACCTTTGTAAGCTGAGATCTCCAGAACGAACAAAAAAATGTTTTTTGTAATGAAATGTCGATTTTTGTCAGCGTGTATTTGTTCCACTGTGTTTCGTGGTGTTGTTTTATACTGTGTAAAATAAATGTGGATTTTAAAACAGCAATTTTTACCTTCCCCTTTCCAACCCAAAAATTTTTCCAAAAAAACCAAAAATTTTCCAAAAACTTTTTTTTTTTTTAAAAAAAATGGAAAAATTTCCCAACCGAAAAATTTTTTCCAAAAAAATTTCAAGGTTCACTTTCCATTCGCAATGTTTTTCCTAAATTGGGGGAAAAACACTTCCGAAAAAAAAAAACCCTTTAATTGCACGTTAACAATTTTTGAAAACGAAAAACTTTAATGGCAACCTTTTCCATAAAGTTTTTTTCTGAATTTAAACAGTTTTTACATTTTTGAACACTAATTGGGGGTACGCATTTGTTTTTTTTTAAATTTAAACATTTAAAAATTTTTTTTTCGGGAAGCTTCAAAATGTTTCTGAATTTAAAAAATATTTTTTCCTTTTCCATTTTTGACGTATTTTTAAAAAATATTTTTTTAAATTAATGACACATTGTCTAAGGTTATATACGCAACAATTATTTCATTGCAACATGTTATTTGTTCAAATAATACGAAAAATCCAATATTCTGATTTTTAAATGCTTCTATTTAAATTAACTTTGCTCATGAGACAAAATAAAAGACTGATAATTTTGTTAAGGCTGTCTTCGGTTAATCTTTAAGAATAGGACTCGAATTCGAAATATTTTTCCAAATATAAAAGGAATGGAAAATTAATTTTATATTTTGGCTTCGCTATCCCTTAGAGAAGTGGTCTCCAACCCCGGTCCGTGGATCAAATACTCCTGGTCCGCACAAGAAACATTAAATTGTTTCCATTTTATTTACTACGGTATATTTTTCTTGGGTTTGAGCTACTTTTTTATGAAAATCACTTTATATTCCTTGTTAAATCACTTTATATTCATTTTTTGGTGTAGCTACATTTTATTCTGAAGTCATGATTAAATACAATTAAATTAAAATTATTAAATCAAAAAATCTAAAAATAACAAAATATCTAAAATATAAACACTCAACGTCCTCCCCCTCAGCGGGCCGCAGTAAAATTATCCAACGTTGACCGGTCCGCGGCGATAAAAAGATTGGGGAACACTGCCTTAGAGAGTAATATATTTAATAATATTTTACACTTTAAACCGAGTTGATCCATTTTTTTAGGTATAAAATGTGTTTCGCGTTTTTTCTTCTATAGCGTAAAATGTAAAGTTATCCCTTTACATTTAAAATGAATTCCATTGTGTTAAAATGAAAATCAAACTACTTTGTGGAACATTTGAAATTTTAAAAATACTATATTATTCACAGATGTATGAGTTATAATGGTACAATTTTTCAAGTAAATTGAGGCATTTTTTTCTGTCTGAAAATGTGCTTCGCGTTTAGTTCAGGCTCTTGTTCTTTCGCCGATAACAGCCTTAAAAGAGAGTGGTAAATTACTGTCATGTTATTTGTAATCCTATTCAAATGACTGTGAGAATAATAGTTCATACAACCGTGGGAAAACGATGAATAATTAAAAAAGCTGGTACAATTAATCAGAGCTTATTTTTGGAAAGAAACTACTCAGGTCCCCTTTATCTTAAAAAGTGGCCGCGGTAGCCGAGTGGTATAGGTATCGGATCATGGCATGCCTTGTCACGAGTTCGAGCCCAGTACCACTAAAGACCCGCCGTGTAGGGCAGCGATGCACGTTAAATCTTTCGAGGGCTTATTAGGAGTGTTAGGAGAGGGGGGTGCCAGTTCAGGTGTTGTTCACGTCACTTGACCATGGTTCAAAATTACGTGGTCCGTCGCCAAAAGCCCTCGTGTAGCTGAACAGTGCGACGTTAATATTCAATCAATCAATCAATCATTATCTTAAAAAAATATCTCATTAATTCACACAAACTCACATATACACACGTATACATACATACACTCACATACATATATGCATACAATACACGCACGCACACAGTAGCGTATACGTACGGTTTTTACGTGAGGTGTTTACATTTAAAAAGACACATAGATGGAAGCACCGAGGTGTAATCTTTATCGCGTAAAGGTGTAATCTTTATCGTAATCTCCTGGTGAAAAGGAGGGTTTCAACCCCCAACCTCTCGTGAGCTACTGCAACATACACACTGTTTGACGAGGAAAATTCAACAACACGAACGTTTGCATAGTAACGGAGCACACAAGAATTTTTCTAGGGGGTGGCCGTGTCGAAAGTCCACCATTCTCGTATCATGCACCAATACGCCCCTCAACATGTGCTTTTGAAATTGTTGGATTTTCGGGAACCAAAAAAAAAAGGTAAAAAATTAATTATTGAATAAATAATTAGCATTAATTAATAAAATTAATTATTAAAAACAATTTCTTTATTAAATTTTACGTACTATATAATAGAATTATAATCAATCGAAAAAAAATCAGGGGCTAGGGGGGCTCTGGACCCGGGGACTCTCCCCCTCTTGTGTTCGTTCACTGATAGGAGGTGATGAAAATTGGGAAATAGAGAGAGACAGCGTCGAACAGCAAGTGATTTTTATTTCAGCACTATACAACAACAATACATCGAGTGACATCAGATGATATATTTTTCATATTGACATTAATGGCGATATGTATGTAGCGCGTTTGAAGCAGTTCATTTACTCACATATACATATATACAGAGTGTCTTAAAAAAAGAGTGATTTAATGCATGTAATTTACAGGGAAATGTTTTAAAGTACATATCATTGTAAGGTAGAGAAATAGACCAAGTTTACCATTACCACAAATGCTCAATGTTGTTTTCTTTTCTTACTTTGCAAAAGGCCCATCGAATAAATGAACCCTTATCACAGATTTATAAGCATATTTCCTTAGATCAAATTAATGGCAGTTCAGATTCTTGATTTTAGGTCAGGAATGGAAGCAGGAAATGGTGGAGTGTATCTTGATCCTTACCAAAACCTCATCCGGCAGATAAAGATCTGATAATCTTGGTGACCATTGAGACTTTAAGACCTATCCTAACAGGTACATCAGCATTGCAGTAAGATGAAACGGTCTTGTGGTAGTGACAACGGCAGGGCATCATTTTGAAAAATACTGGTACTTTTTTCTTTGATGATTGGTCTAAGAAAATCGATACTACTTCTCGAAGTATTACTGAACAAAATTTCGTCATACTTGCACAGCAGAATGATTTTCATGAAACCAAAGACAGCATTTTGCTATTTCGTCACCGTTATACGTCTTCTGTATCGGAATGCTGAACAAAGAATAGTTATCGCTCACTAAAAGATAGAGTCACTTGTGTGACGCCTAACGCTGTCTATGAATAAGCTTCCTTCCTTCCTCAGTGACTCGACAGCCCAGGGTGGGCCTTGGCCTTCTCAAGAAGTCTTTTCCAGGCCAGCCTTCTTCCTGCTAGTGTTTTCCAATACTTAGTTCTCAAAACTAGAAGATCTTTTTTGTGTAGGCTATTAATCCATCTAAGATTTGGCCTGCATTTTCTTCGTGTGCCAATTGATTGGACATTGAAGAATTTTTTAGTGGTGCGATCTTTGTTTATTCTGACAACGTGACATTGAATAAACTTAGAATATAATACTACTAGCCTGACATTAAACTGGCTTATTTCATTTAATATTTCGGAAGTTCTTAACTTACGATATCACTCAACTAATTTATAGACACCCTTTATATATATGTGTGTGAATGTGCATGCTACTTGTCTATTTGCAAACCATTTTCTCAAAGCATACATAAGATCAGGGGTGTCCAACCCAAATGACCTTGGGGCCACTTCGGAAAAATATTATAATCTCGCGGGCCGCACGTAAAATTATGCACCTTTATATCAGATTAGGAAACAAAAAAAACCCATTTATTTGGAGTGAAAATTTAATACAGAATGAATTATTGTTATTGTTTTCATTATTTTTCATGTATACAGGCATAGATATAATATAATAATGCAATGATCAAATAATGTTTAAAATATTACACTTGCCATTTTCCTGGAAATTAAGGTGTTTCTTTTGAATTGATCTTTCGTTACTCATTGCTAAAATGCAAACGATTAAGCATACATTGCCCTTTATCTTAACCGTTCTGAATATTTTTTTAAACTTTAAAAAACATCTCTGACTGCCTTTTGCTTTTTTGGCATTTCAAACAGAAAAGGAGGAGAAATGAAAGTCGTACACACAGAATATCATGTACCATCCATAGTAAAGGATATGCATAATGCAATTCGGAATTTATTAAAAAAGTAGTTTACTATAGTAAAATCAAATGTATATATAACTGTTTGATAAAATATAAATATATTTTAATCTAAAGGACATTTCTATTATCAAAAAGGATTTATTTTAAAACAAGAGCAGGTAACAAGCAAATACATTGTAGATTTATATATATATATATAATTTCTCCTCAAATAAATTTTAAAATAAAAAAAACTTTTAAAAACCTAATGTTTAAAATTTTTTGAAAAGAGTCGGTGGGCCGCATTTTACTTACTGGTGGGCCATTTGCGGCCCGCGGACTGCGTGTTGGACACCCCTGCATAAGATAATAATATATTTAAGACAAATTTAGAACAAAAACTAACATTCGGTGATTTTCAAATTCTTATTTCTCTCATGGGGTATAATGAAAGATTCCCTGCATTAAATTTAATCTGGTTTCTCAAAGCCCACGCGTGGCATAAGAAGGTTTAGAAAATGAGGTAATTTTCGTACGTCATTTTCTTCATGCGATCGTAGCTCAAAATTACAAGGTTTGCTGCTAATAACCCTTTTGCAGCTCCAGGGCAACATTTATTCAAATTAGAATCCCTCAAATCATTAGTTCCGATGGTTATGCTAGGTAAAGTGACGATAAATGCAAAGGCATTTCAGCAAGAGCTTTTTAGATAAATTCCTCTATAATATCCCGGTATTATGTACGATTTTTATTTTATATCATAACATTTATTTTTGAACAAAATGTAAAATTAACTAAATAATGATTAAATGAAAACCCAAGTTCTGAAATAAGTAATGTACTGCAAAGCTTACGATCATAAACAGTATATTCAGTTAATTCCACGCTAAATGAAATAATGATTCGTTGTTTAAAGTCCATCGAATTAAATTATTTAATCTGTGAGAAAATATGTAAATCTCCGTCAAAAGGAATCAAATAAATCCCGAAACTTCTCATGTTGGCGTTTAATCCAGGAAGGGAAAAATTAAGGATGCGTTTTAGTAGTCCCGTGTATGTAATTATCCCTTTAACCTTTATTAGCTGCTAACTGTCTGAAGTTTAATCCGATTGCGTGTAAGTGTTCACAGAGCTTCTTTTAGTCTGAAACAGTTCCCATCATTACGGAACAGGTGATCCGATGACTAAATGAGTAATTATGACAACATTGCGGAACGAAGATAAATAAGTTAAATATTTTGAGTGTCTTTACGGTACTCATTGTTCCAGTGAAACTATTTCGTAAGCCGATACAAAACCTCGTGGATAGACATATTTTTCAATTCCTGTTATGAGTTCACTAACTCCCTATATATATCTTGTTCAAATTTTCAATCGTTAATAAAATACATTTTAAAGCGCTCAATTGAGATGAAATTTTATATACACGATTATTTTGGATGACAACACGGTAATTTTGTTATAATTAATAAAAGTTAATTGATTAAAACTTATTATTCAAAGAATTACGGATACACACACAACTACGTTGGCATTATTCTTGGTGACTTAGCGACCATTTTGCTGTCAAAATTTTGAAAGGTTTTTTTTCTCACATTTTAAAGACCTTATTTGAGCTGAAATGTTTTATGCGCGATTGTTTTAGGTGACAATACGATAATTTAATTATAATTAACTAAAATTAATTGACTGAAACTAATTATTTACAGAATTACAGATGCAGTCACGTTGGCTTCATTTTACAACTTGGGTCAAAACTTTAAATGTTTTTTCCCTCACGTTTTAAAGCATTCAGTTGAACTGAAATTTTGTATACACGATTGTTCTGGATGACAATACGATACTTTAATGATAATTAATAAAAATTAATTGCCACTTAATGTTGTGATTCTGTACTATGTATATACATATTTATTTTAATTGTGATTATCTGATAAAAAGTTACTAAAATACAATTTTCTTTGTTGACCTAAGTAGGAATTGACTTAATTTTTTTTTATATTACTTATTATAGAGCATATTGCTTAATAGTTTCAATTATTCATCTGTTTACAAAATGTCATAGATTTCAAGAATGTAACCAGTGGTATAAGTTATAGAAGGGATGTCCTTAACTTAGAAACTCCGACTACTTACGACAACTTTTTTTTGAAAAAAATGGAAATATGGGGATTTTTTTGTGATTTTTAGATTTATTTAGTATATTTTGAGGAAAAAATACTAAAATTGAAAGCAGAATTTTTATTAATATTATTAAAATGGGAAAAAACTGGTAAAAATGTACAAAAAATTACATAAACAGGGCCCACTCTGTGCAAAAATTTTATGAAGAAATTTCCTCAATTTTTCAGTTTTGATGTGTTACTTTATTATTCATGTTTGAAATGACCTTCAGGATAAGAGATATTTTAAATTTTACAAAAACTAGAGCATTTTATCTTAGTGATTATATGAAATTGCTTAAAAAGACAGTGATTATATTCACATAAAGGACCGTAAATTTTGAAATAAAACAGTGATTGATAAATCTGAAGGTCAAAACACTTCTACTGTTATACAGAACATACACAAAAAATTTTAGTTAATTATCTACACAACTTATTGAGCAATCACAGTCCCCGTTTGGACTTTTCGCAAAAAACACATTTCGAGTAAAACGCATTTTAAAGTTTGACATCTTGTGTAAAGTTATGGCATCTGCTTTTACTAAAACACTTGTAGTTTTTGTTCTATAGTGAATGGAAAATAAAAAACTTGGTATTTTTATTAAGCTAATAGGATGGCTTATAAATAAAATCCAAAAGAAAATTTGTCAATTTTTGAAAAAAATCATGATTTTAGGGTAGTTGGATGCCTTAAAATGTCCAGAAATGTCTATTCACTCGTATCAGTAAACTTTTATACTGCTGTTTTTATTAAAACCTTGAAACTATTTTGGATCTTCCTTTCATTTAATCAAAATATAAAGCCGTCTGTACAACATTTTGCAAAATTACATGAAACGTTATTTTTTTTAAAAAATGTATTCTTTCTAATTTTTTTTCTTCTAAAAACATTAAAATTTCTTTCTACTCGCACCGTCAAAATCACGGGGTGAAATTCCCCCCACTATTTCTCGCACCTGTGATATTTCCCGGCTGGAGTGTTCAAAAAAATAAAAAAAAATAAAAGCGCCAAGAAGATTAAAACTCTCTACTTCTTATGCCCGGAATCATACTTATTTTTCACCCGATGTCAGCACCAGATTATTAGTAACGTATTTATGGATAGCTGTTTTATTTTAAACTAGATGTAGTTTTATCAAACGTATATATTAGTGATATAATTCTGTAACCTTAACTCAGTTACTTAGTTCCGCTTTACGTAAATACACGTGGGTTGTGTTTCGTGATACAATATATATATATATATTTAAATATATATAATTCAATCACAACACAATAATCAATTGAAAAATCGAAACCAAATGAATCCTATAACATTAAATCCCATTTCAAAATATCAATGGCGAATATATAGAAGATAAAATTCCAACGTTTTCAAACAAAATTAAAAAATTATAAAATAAAAATTTATAAAATATCCAAGTGCAACCTCGGACTTAGGACCGATAAGTGGGGTTAAACTAGTTTGATAGCGCCAACCTTTCCCCTATTGAAACTTGGTAAGTTAATCGGAAAATATCCAATTCTCAAAAATTTAAAAATTAAAAAGTTAAAATTTAAAAATTAAAAAGTTAAAATTAAACCATTAAACTTGAAAAATTAAACTATTCGCCAATATTCGCTATTCGAGGGATTCTGAAATACCTGATTTTTTTCAAAGCTCGGTTAGTGAATCTGGGAGCAGTGAGGACGGATCTGTACTGTGTGTGTGATGTTGGCCTTTGCATCTCATGCTTTGAAATTTATCTCGCAAGAAAAAATTACTTATGTGTATTTACATCATGAATAAGTGTAATAAAATTCTCCTTTGACGCTTAAAACACATATTTTTTTTTATTTTTCTCTTTGCTGGAAAACCAACATTCAGTCATAGGTACAATGGTACAGGTACAATGTCGAAAACAAGTATTAAAAAAAGAAAACCTACAATTTTAGTATAGAATGGCCACACTTACGGCACTGGGTGGGGACCGTAATACCTTAAAAATATTAGAAGTAACCCGCACCCTAAGTAGAGGAAGTAGTCCACCCTGGTTTAATCTAGTGCTTCTCAAACTTTCTATGTTTGCCACTCAATTTTCAATCATAATTTTCATCGCCCCCCATACAATAAAAATGTATTAAATGCAATAATGATACCTTGATGTGCTAGAGCTACAATACGACCTTAATTATAAACTGTACAAATTATCATGATATGCATTACATTTTGTATAGGTTACTTTCCAGTAATACTTTTTAAAGTAAGTTACTTTTACGTAATAGAATAAGTATTATGTGTTACCTTTCATTTCTAATTTTTTAAATCGGAACAGATTGCAAAATATTTTTTAATTATTTGTTTCCTCAAACATCCATATAGAACTCAGTTAAATATAGAAAAGAGCTTAGAGTGTCAATTTCTAATATTAAACCTTCCTTTGGAAAATTTTGCTTTGCAAGGCAAGCCCATGGGAAACATTAGTAATTATTAAACCTATTGTCTTAATTTAATATTAATAAATTAACTATTAAATAAATTGCACAGTATTTATACATTTATAAGAATATTATACGAATGTATATAAACGTTTCTTTCATTTTTTATTATGTTATAATGTATTTCGTTTTGATTTCTTTCAGTAAATTAATAATTGTTTCTTTAAATCTTTTTTTTTCGACTTGTCGATATGCTCATGCCCTTCATGTAGGGTTATCACACCCCCTAGAGCAGGGGTGGCGAACCTTTTTGGATCAACGTGCCATTTTTTCTTTAAGAAATGTTGAAGGAGGTATAGACGTGCCGTCAAATAATTTTGATTAGTGATTATTGAGAAAATAATAAAACTAAATACTAAAAACTCAAAACTCTTTAATTACAACGAAAAAATACATTTTGCACAGTATAGTAGTAATTGTTTTATTTATATGTGTAATTCAAATTCAAGTAACATTAGTGTGAATTCTGTTATGGTAGATTAGATGACAAATAACTTTTATTAGGATTGTAAAATGTTACTTTTACCAGAATGCAAGCTGAATTGGAGTCATCTTCCTAAGTTAATGTTATGCAATTAGTTCTTAAATAATGACTCGCAGGCATAGGTAGAAGAAAATATGGTTAAAACAGCTAAATGTATATGCAATTTAATTCCCTGTTTCCCAAATTTCATTACTAGCATTTTTTACTTATATTGCTTGTTAATCTTTCTGTTTTAATCAATTTCAACTTTCTCCTTTTTTTCAACAAAACTTTTTGAATCAATATTGAACTAGATTGGAAATCAATCACAGTTGCGTTTCAAATTTTTCAATTTACAACAAATAGGATTGGGGAAAATTCAGTTTATTAAATGAAGTCACATCACAAAGTACATAAAAAAACTTGAGCGTTTCCGATAATTCTTTGAACTGAGAAAATCTCGCTGAAAACTGCGACCCATCCGCTCACATTAATACTTCATATTAAACTTTGTCGTTTTGAGTTAAAATGCAAACCGTTTTGATCGGTGGCTTGCCCAAAATAATGTGTCGCGTGCCATCAATGGCACGCGTGCCACTGGTTCGCCATCCCTGCCCTAGAGCGTCGATCCCCACAGTTTGAGAATCACTGTTCTGATCCAATAAAAGTAGTCTAGTGAACTAGGGTATAATTGAGAAATTAAAGTAAATTACATAAAAATAAATCTTCCATAACTCACAATTTAAGCAAAAACTTTGCTTTTCAAAAAATCAAAACACAAGAAATCCTCGCCATTTTTCCTCCCTAAATTAAAAACTTGTAAATATGAGAAATCTTTAAAATACCAAATCTACTATTTGCACAAAAACGTTCCTGAGATTAGAATCAGGTTTCTAGAAACGGAAAACGGATGTTTATATTCTTTTCTTTTGAGCTTAATAACACACAGAGTGCTCTCTTTGGGTCAATACACTAATTAATTTTAGTTACAGACATTCCTGACATGAGAATTGAAATAAAAAAAAACAACATTAAAACTGAAAAGAATACGAAACACAGGAAATACGAAGGCAGGCTTTTCTTCATTAAAAAGTAGTTGTAATTATTTTATAATTTATATTACGCGAAAAATGTTCAGTTACTGAGAAAGCAATGGAGTATTTTTCCTGATTTAACAAATGAATCTTTTTTAAAAATCTTTCTTTTGTTGTAGTACTTATGATTACTCAAATTTCTAATGTTTTTTTCTTGAACTAAATTTAGAATATTTGATCCTATTCTTGCTCAAGAGAATTGTTTTTTTATAATTATTTATCGTATAACTGCTAAACACATTTATGCCATTCACAATTTGGAAAATGTTTGGCAAATATATATGAAAGCAGAACAAAATTCATCATAGAAATTGAAAATAGTAATACATTTATCCAAAATTTAAATCTGTGCTGATGCGGGAGAAAAAAAAGGATGAAGCAAAACGAAAAGGAGGAGAAATGAAAGAGAAGTTAGATTATGACGATTTTTCTTTTTCTTCTTTTTTTTCTATTCACATCCTTTCTTTTCCGAATGAAAAAGAAACATTGTACCTTCCGTAAAAAAATTATGACATAAATGAGAATTGTTTAAACATTTTACGGTAACACTTTGGATTTCAATACTAAAATGCGCACTGACGTCCATTTCGTCATCAGATTCATTAAATTTTTGTTTGAAAAGTAACGATACAGTGGCGCACACAAGGGGAGGGGGGCCTGGGGTCCGGACCCCCAAGCCCTTGATTTTTTTCCATTTGATTTTAATTCTAAGTATATAAGTACGTAAAATTTAATTAAGTATTTGTTATTAGTGATTAATTTTATTAATTAATGCTAATTATTTGTTCAATAATTAGTTTTTTACTGTGTTTTGTTCCGGAAAATCGACAAAATCAAAAGGAGCATGATACAAGAATGGTGAACTTTCGACCCCCTGTTGAAAAATTCCTGTGTGCGCTACTGTAACGATATAATATATTTTTTTGTTCAGAAGAGTTTCAACGATATCTTAAAGAGAAATAAGAAACTTTATCTGAGTTCTCAAGTATTTTTTACAGCTTTTAATTTGTATTGTGTGTGTGAAAACTAATGTAAAAACTCAAAATACTTCAAAAGAATATTTTAAAGTTTAAGGAATAATAATTTCTAAACTTTTAACACAATAATAGCAATTTCCTCCATTTTCAATGTATTACTTGAAAATGTATATATATATATCTTAATAATACAAATAATACATGTTCCTTATTTTATTTATACATATTAAATCACATTTGAGAGCTATTATTTCTATTATACGTATTAAATCATTCAATTCCAATATCAATTTCAGAAAACTCATCATGATTGTTTAAAGAACCCGCTGTTTTAAATTTGTAAATCCCATTTAAGAATTTTTCTGCCTTTTCATATTATTATGTGAGCAAACAGCTATTTTAGAATAATATCTCTTCCTCTATTTACTGAAAAAGTAGTTGTTTGTAGTTGTAAACAGCAATAATAATATATAATATTTTGGCTGTTGCCATAGTTGAAGTTGATAGCAAATCACTTAAACTTACTGGTTTATTCTGTGTACTGAATCTAATAAATTGGTTTCTATCAAAATATGGTTCCTTTACCAAGAATAAATAAATAAAATTGGGATGGAAGATAAAGCAGTAAACGAAAAAATGCTATTTATAAGTAAAACGATGGTTTAAGAAAATGCTGAAAATGATTTATCTGTGGTGCTATGAAAAAAAAAGTTTGAAATAACATAATAATTTAAAAACTAAACTACACACGCTTAAAATTGATCTAAATATACTGTGATATAATAAAAGTACATGAAAACTATATGAATTAATAATAATGTTTCTCTCTGTGGTTAAAAGGGTATTGTGCAATATAGGAAATAAAAATTCCCCAATAGGGAATAATCTGCAAGGAAAACAACTTGAATAGAACTAAGAAGGATCCCTGTGACCTTGGTTCGGTGGCCGCGGTAGCCGAGTGGTATAGGTATCGGACCGTGGCTTGCCTTGTCACGAGTTCGAGCCCGGTACCACTAAAGACCCGCCGTGTAGGGCAGCGATGCACGTTAAATCTGTCGAGAGCTGAAACGTCCTCCCGTTGGTGTGGTAGTTAGAGGGGGGTGCCAGCTCAGGTGTCGTCCACGTCACTTGACCATGGTTCAAAATTACGTGGTCCGTCGCCAAAGCCCTCGTGTAGCTGAAGAGTGCGACGTTAATATTCAATCAATCTCAATGTGACCTTGGTTCAATTGAACTTAAATGTCCGCATTTGACTGGTGTGGAAGTTTGTATCTGAGGTATTTGTTAGGTCAGGAGTGGACAAAACACAAATACCTCGAAAGCCAATTCGAAAAAACATTATAATCTTGCGGCTCCATATAAAAATATATATCTTTATGTTAGATTTAGACTCATTATAAATATTTATTGGAGTAAAAATTTAAAAGAGATTGATACATTATTATTGTTTTTAATGTATACAAGCGTTGATTGATTGACTGATTATCAACGTCGCACTGTTTAGCTACACGAGGGCTTTTGGCGACGGACCATGTAATTTTGAACCATGGTCAAGTGACGTGGACGACACCTTAGCTGACACCCCCTCTCCTAACTACCACACACCACACAACGGGAGGACGTTTCAGCTCTCGACAGATTTAACGTGCATCGCTGCCCTACACGGCGGGTCCTTAGTGGTACTGGGTTCGAACTCGTGACACGGCAAGCCACGGTCCGATACCTATACCACTCGGCTACCGCGGCCACATGTATACAAGCGTAGACAATATTATAATAATAAAGAAATTATCAAATAATGCTTAATATATTTAATTATTGAGATATTTGTTTCTCAACTCTTTTACTTAGTCTTTGCAAATCGATGTCAATGTGTACATTTGCACATCGTAATTGATGTTGCAGGTTTTTGTCTATTAAGTTAAAGCTCGATTTATGTTGAAAAAATATCATTTTCGAAAAAAAAAGAGAGAAAAATTCACAGTAACAGAAGCAACGTGATAAAATAGAAACAATTATGGGATTTACTTGTTAAAAAACACTAAAACAAAAATATTACAGAAAACAGTTGTATTTTGTTAAGTTGTAATGAATTTCGCGGGCCGCAAAGTTATTCAAGGTGGGCATAGGTGAGTCGCGGGTTGGTCACCCCTGGTTTAGGCGAAGTATTGAATGGGAGTCAAATTGTTTGATTCGTTACATATCCGTGCATACTCATATAAAATGACTTTAATTCGAGTATCTATATTTATGACTCAAAAATATTGATTACAGCTGTGTAATAAATTTTAACTGTGCATTTGATTTTTTTTTTATAAAAAAATTCAAATACATGATTTTTAAAGTTCACGAAGTTTAAATGGTTTTAATAGTCTTAAAAATGATAAAAATTATCTTCGATTGAAGAAGCATAAAAGCTTAATAACAAAAAATACATTTCATTGTCAAATCATTTAATAAATAAAATTCATTAATTTGTTTATAGATCATTTTTAAGTCTTACATAGAAATTGTAGAGAGAAATGCTTACTACATATATATAAACAAAGATTTATTTTATATTTTCAAAATCCGGGTTCAGTTCTTGCATTTTACAATTACTTTCTTTCTTGTTATATACTTTAATCTAGTTTTTAGTCGGAAAGTTTTTTCATTGGATATTCTTCTTAGTTTGAAAAATTCACCTTGTATTGTTACTCTGAAATATTGAAA
Source organism: Trichonephila inaurata madagascariensis (assembly GCA_019973955.1). Lineage (NCBI taxonomy): Eukaryota > Metazoa > Arthropoda > Arachnida > Araneae > Nephilidae > Trichonephila > Trichonephila inaurata. The sequence goes on from BMAV01018930.1 coordinate 74,827, forward strand.
TTTACAAACAGTTTTTCTTACTGAAAAAAAAAAAGAAAAAGAAATCAAGTCTCGCAAGTCTATCTTACGCTACATTTACGTTACGTTTGTGATTTTTTTTTATTTGTCTTTTGTCGGAATATCAATTTCCCATTCTAGCAGAAGGAAAAACAACAAAAAATGAAAGTAAGAACTTCCAACGAAAAGAAAAAAAGTAATCTCGGAGAAAAAAGAATTAAAGCGAAAAAAAAGAGTAAATCTTGATATCAAAAGTTAATGTTTAAGAACCTTGGAAGCATGTAAATTTCAAAAAAAAAAATCTTTGTTTTTTTAAGATCTGATATTCTCTTTTTTTATTAGTTATTAATAAAATATTTAAAAATTGTACAACTAAAATATTTTTTCATCTATTTTTGATATACTTCTTTCTCCCTGATTCTTGAATTTTATATCTAAACTGTATACATATTCTATTTTTAATGGTAGACTTTTTTCCCATTCATCATTTAAGGGAGAATGAGGGGCCGAATATTAAAGTCACACGATTCAGCTACTCCAGGGATTTTGGTGAGGGATCTCGCAATTTTAAACCATGGTCAAGTGATGAGGACGACACCTGAGCTGGCACCCCTCCCTTCTAACTTCCACACCAAAGGGAGGACGTTTGAGCCACGACACATTTAACGTGCATCGGCCCCCTTTGCACAGTGGGCTAGCGGTACTAGGCTCGAACTCATGAAACGCCAGCCGCGAGTCTGTGAGTGAGTGAGTGAATATTAACGTCGCACTGTTCAGCAACACGAGGGGTTTTGGCGACGGGCTTCGTAATTTTGAACCATGGTCAAGTGACGTGGACGATACCTGAGCTGGGAACACACTCCACCAACGGAGGGGCGCGTTTGAGCCTGAAGAGACCAACGTGCATCGCAAACCCTACACAACGGGTCTTAGTGGTACTGGGCCCCAAACTCGTGACAAGGTTCAGCTACGATCCGATACCCTGACCACCGGGTACCCATCCTTTTTAAGGAGAAGAAAATTTTATTTAAAGGATTATTATTTATATATATACATATATATATATATATATATATATATATATATATATATATATATATATATATATATATATATATATAAATTAATATATATATTTTTTAATATATTTAAATTGTATATATATATATATACTATTTTATTTTATATATATTAAAAATTTATTATTAATATATACAAAAGTTTAATTATATAAATAAAAATATTATATAATATATTTATATTTTTTTTAAGAAGGAATTTTATTTTAAAGGTTAATTATTATATATATAATTTATATATATATAATATATATATATATTATATATATTATATATTACTTCCGCGCGAACCATATAAATTACATTATCTCCCTTATCTATTACAAGAATTTCCGATTTAAAGAAAATCCCTTGTGAAAGAAGTTCGTATTACGTCATTTTTACAATGACATAACATGAATGTTCTTGAAAATACAAATGGCTTATTATTTTCGTTAATTAACTGAGCGTGTTCAGGGTTACCCTAAAAGTTCCTTAAAACATTCTAATTATTAGTCTAGTTATCTCTTTAATCACAAAGGAAAGTTCCTGTTTGACCTGTTTAGGTAGTTTTTTTTTCGTCCTTATTCAAAAAAATCTTTAACTCTATCTTAAATTATTTCAATTCTGTAAACACTTTTTCATGTCATTGAAGTGTTTTGAAGGATTTTTTTTCTTCATGAAATAGTGATTTAACCTTACACTTAACCTTCAGGTAACATATCGCATTTGTCACCGAAATATGGTATTTTGTCAAACAATTTTACGCTTCTTCTTCTTTTCTTCAGGTGTATTTGACTGACATTGATATTTCTCGTGCCTAAACAGGGTTAGTACCAAAACATTCGACCCGCGGTGCGAAATTATTGAGTCGCGGTTTTCTTTTTAAATAAATCCCATTAGAGACTGGGAAGCCCCCACCTTACTTTTTGTTGATTTTTTAAATTTTGGGGATATTCTTAAAACCCCAACCCTTTTATGAAGAAACAAAATGAGTTTTAATCCCGTTTGTTTATAAGTCATTTATTCCAGGTATTATCCTCAGCTTTTGAACAAATAGTATACTTCTAGAAGTACACCCCTTCAAGTTTAAAAGAAATATCATTTATTTTAAATGAACAAAATTTCAATATATATAGAAGCATAATTTTGTTTTATGCTCATATCATTTTTCAAAATTCCTACACTATTAGTTTTCACACTCTCTCTCTATATATATCTTGTTAAAATTTTTAATCGTTAATAAAATAGCTTTTTTTCATCCACTCAAGTTCAAATATATTTTTTAAAACTTGTAATGGATGTTAATACAGTTTTTTTTAAATATTAATTCATCAATTCTATTTAATTAATGAACAAATAGTAACAATCAAAAATAATAGCCAAACACCATATATGGGAAAAATGGAAGATTGCAAGGAAAGAGCTTTCTATTTTACCATTTAAAATTTGATTCTTTAATGTATATACATATTTAAATTAATTGTAACTATTTAACCCGCGATCACTCGCGCGGGGTGTTCTGTACACCCCAGCAACAAGAAAATCCTCCCAGGATTCTAAAAAGAATGCGCAGAACCAGGATTTTTTCTGTAGCTACACATTTTAGGTCATTGAACCTTCAGGCCTGATGCAATCCCTCTTTCTCGAACGATTGGAATGTAATGACCTTCAAAAGTTTTTCTGGGGGCTGAGAACTCCCGCGAGAAGTTGAGCATTTGTATACAGTCTGCTCTAAATGTTTGGAAAATGATTAAAATATTATTTTTCTATATACTTTCTACTATCATTATCTCATTAATTATAAAGTATATTTATTACTGGTATATACGTTTTATACTGGTTTAGGAAAAAATACAAAATTATGTGTTTTAAAATGAAAATTTTGTATGTTTAGTTTAAATTTTAATATAAATTTAAACTAAATCATTTAAAACTCATTTGTATGCAATACATTAAATAATTTTATTTGTATAATACAAAAAACATCTTGTACTTTATAAATACGTATCATAATGACTTAATTTTATTTTAATAATTAAATACACGTGTTAAAAGTTTGGGGTGTTCTCTACACCCCGCGAGTAACGATGGTAGCGAAAACAGGCGCGAGTGACCGCGGGTTAATAAAAAGTAATTAAAATAAAAAATTTTATTGTTGACCTAAATAGGAATTGTCTTAATTTTTTTATATTACTTGTTTATTTTTAAAGTTATCATTTTTATACCCGGCATATAACGTGCACCCTTAAATTTCGATCTTATTTTTTGTGTTAAAAATGCGCGTTATACGCCGGATTCCACCAGTACATCGTTTATTGATACATACACTGAACTCTCAGTAGAATCGAAGTACAAAGACATTCTTTTTCAATGCAATGCACTCTGGTATCCAAAATTAAGATTACAAACACATACAAAATTATATAGTTTGACAAAATTTCGGTTCAATCATTAGTAATTCGGTATACTAATATCTTATGCCGTAAGGTAGGAAATGACAATAGAAGAAAATAATAATAGTAATATTTCTAAGTAGTTTAATGTAAGCTGACATGCAAATGAGAGAGGCATTGGTCAAAATAGGATACGCCATAACTCTGTATTGCTCGTGTAATAAAAGGGGTGGCTATCTTGTACAGCTATTCAAGCGTTAAATCTTTCGCACTTGCAATGAGGCTATCGATCAACGATTGTGGCAGTAATTCCCATTCTTAAAAAAGAGTCCATTTTAAAACCTGGAGAGTCATTGGAGGGGTTTTCGCGACATGAACGGCTCTTCCTAGAGCCTGCTACGAATACACTTTGGGATTGAAGTCGGGAAATCTGGGTGGTCAATCCATATAGCTAATACCCTTTTTGTGCTGATAATCGCCATCAAATGCAGCTCTGCGGGGTAGGCCGTTATTGTCCATAAAAATGAATTGGTCTCCCACAGCTCTTCGTAAAAGTCGCTGGTAGGGTTCAAGAATCTCAATCTTATAATGTTCTGCTGTCACTGTACCAGCAGGGAGGGTATGGATTAGTATTCGTGCGTCCAACATTATCCCCCCTCCCCATACAAGAATGCCAGTGCCACCAAAGCGATCGATTTCTCTGATATATTTGCAGGATTAATAGCGTTTCTCAGGTTCTCTCTAGATGAAAACTTGTCGAGAATTGCTTTGTGTGCTCAATCTCGATTTGTCAATAAAAAAGACACGACGTCAAGCTTGCTATATTCACAACAATGTTTTCATGACTTCAAGATAAACAGGCTCTCATGTGAAACTACGTAAGAACATACACCGTTGGTTTCTGGACTTAAAGCACCTCTCAGCTAGCCGTCTATACACGGTTTGCATCGAAACTATATCTCCAGATTCAGCAGTGAGGTTTTAAAACAGTTTCTTAGCAGTCATATCTTTATGGCGCAAAATATTTAAGGCCACATAGAGATCCCCCGCAGGTATTTTGACTTTTGAGTGACCTTGCCTAGTTTTCATATTTATTATAGTTATTTGAAATCTGTTGCCATAATCTAAAGACCACCATACGGGATAATTGTAACCAATGAGCGACTATCGCTTGTTATTGTTCAGCTTCTAGCCCACCAACAGTTGTCAATCGCAATTCATTGTTTTAACTTTATGTATAAACTATTCTGTATAGTCATTTTAAGTGTAATATGTGGGGCTGGTGTTGTTGTTTTCTTTGAAAAACAGAATTCCATACACAAATTTGGTAGTTTTAGAAGGCTCCCACTTTTCAAATTCAAATTCCACTTCAATTTTTTGTAGGAAAAAAAAAAACCCTTTTCGTTTTTTAAGCAAACAGTTGACGCATATACAGAAATATTTTCCCGAAGTAGTGTACATAATTTCAATTTTTAAAGTAATATCAATACATAACTCTATTTATTACATATAATGTGTTTGTAATTTTAATTTTGGACACTAGTGTATATTTAAAATGCAGTAATCGCGCGTGAAAAAAAATCGTATGGGATTAAAATGTGCTGCTTTCCTTTCCTGTTGTGTTGTTGTCAAAAGCCATATAATGCGCGGATTTTCAAATTTATGACAAAGAATTCTCTCCCCTCCCTACACACTCGGCGACCTGTACCAAAACACTAGCTGCACACTCCTGGATTTGAATCTGCATATACCATATTTATTCAAATCTAAGCCGCTCTTTTTTTCCAATGTTAATGCTACTGAAAATCGGATGCAGCTTAGAATCCAAAGTGGAAAAATTCGTTGCATGGGGGAAATTGAACATGGAACGGATGGTTAGAGCAACTACAGCCTCATGTATGTATTTAAAAGTTTTTAATACTGTAAAAATAAATTAATTATTCACTTCTTCATTTAATTTTTTTTAAAAAAATTGTAAATATCGGATATTAATAAAAAAAAAACCCCTTTTACACTGCTTTTATATATTTTTTTTCACAAAATCGTGTTTAGAATTAAGGGTGTGGCTTAGAATCGATGGAGGCTTAGATTCGAATAAATACGATAAATATATTTAGAGTGAAATACGAGGAAAAATATGTATTAAACTTGAAACTCCTAACTTGGAAAAAAAATGTGCTGATAAAACAATGTGCCGTGCAAACAATTTTTTTCAATGGGTGGAACCCAATTTCTAAAAATTCAGGAATAATTTAAAAAGGCTTTTACTCAAGTTTTCTGCGTGTTGGGATTTGTTCATTGTCACGAAGGTAAATGTAGTGAAGGAGTGTTTATTAACATCGTACTAGTATCATTGGCATCGTACTAGTATCCCTGTATCAAAATTCCTTCGGGGCCCTTTTTTTTATGGGTGCACTGTTAGAGGGACTGTAGTTACATATGTTAGGGCCCCTGTAGCTTGGGGCCTCGTATCATTGATACGGCTGATATGGTGGTAGTTACGTCCCTTGTCGTACTATAGAATAACTCGAGAACTTTGAGACGGCCTCGCAATTTTAAATCTCAGTCAAGTGACAACGACGACACCAGAGCAGACAACCCCTCTCCAAACTATGAACCACGCCAACGACTTCGAGCTTCGACAGATACAGGGTTTTTTTGGGGGGGGTTATTTTTTTTTATATTTACGTTTTTCCTTTTTTTTTAATAATCATTATACAGTTTTCCATGATTCTGTCCCGGTTTTTAAAAGCAAAAAGAAAATTTTCAAACTTACCCCCCTGATAAAAAAGGCCCTTTGTTCACCCAAATCAGGTATTTCCAACCGTTTTTTATTTCATTTTATCCCACCCAAACCCATAAGTAAAACCAAAACTAACAAAAAGAAATTTAAAAAAAAAAAAAATTAAGTAAATTTCCCCCTATTTAGGTCAACAATTTTTTTAAATTTTTTTTTTAGTTTTTTTTTATTGAATATTTAAATTTAATATAAATATGTATATACATATAACAGAATATAATAAAGGGGCAAAATAGAACGCGATTTTCCATTTTCCATTCTACAAAACGGTTTTGGGAATTATTATTTTTGTTTATTATTATTTATTAATTAATTAAATTGAATTATTCCAAAAAAACCCGTAGTAAAAGGAAACCACATTCTCAGAAATTAGGATCACAGGTGGGAGGGAAACCCCCCGACTTTTGAATTAGACGTCCAACAGGATATCCATTGCGCCGGGGACACATCGAGCGTTTTTCCCTTTTTTTGTAGGGGACTTTTTTTTTGTTTGTTACTATTTTTAATCATTGATTAAATTAAATTTAAAAATTAATATTTTTAAAAAAAAAAACTGCTTTAAACATCAAGGTCATCCACTCCAATTTTAAAAAAAAATGTATTTGAACTTGGGGGATGAATAAAAATTATTTTTTTTTAACGATTAAAAATTTTTAAAAACAAGATTTTATTTTAAAATAAATTTATATAGGGAGAGTGGAACAATAGAAAGGGAATTGAAAAAGGTGGGGGATTTATAATTTTTTAAACATCGAACTTAAATGCAACTTGAGAGCTATTGGCGAGGGTTTTTAAAATTTTTGAAACGGTCGTAATTAAGGAAAAACCCGGAGGAAATTCCCAACCGGGAACTTCCACACCCACTTTTTGTATAGTTTTTTTGGGACCCTTTTTGATAGTTTTAACGGGAAACAACATCCCCAAACCCAAAAATGGTCTTCAAAGCATCAAAACTCGAGCCCCGGACTCAACAAAAGCCACGTCGGTCACCTGTTCATAACTATGATTTAATTGGTTAATTTTTTGGAAAAATTTAAAAGGGGAAAACAGACCCGGTTTAAGCTCATTTCGGGTCCTGGGGCAGAACATCTATGGGCCCCCTTTTTGGCACTGGCGGATCCAAGGAAAATCCGTTGGGGGTCCCCTTCCGAAAATCAAATTTAAAACCCTTTTTTTTTTGATTGAAAAAAAAAAATCCCGTTCTTTTTTCTTTCTAATGAATTTAAATTTTTGCTTTTAGCTGAATTAGAAGTTTTTTTAAATTTTTTTTTAAAAGTTGTTTACATTTGTAAACCCCCCTTTAAATGCTGACTGACCCCCCTTTTTCAAATCAAAAAAAAAAAGACACATGCTACTTTTTCAGCCTTATAAAAAAAAGTTTAAATTGATAAAAAATAATTCATTTTGAAAAAGTGCGCTTATTCAGGAAAGAAGGAAGTGAATAGTTGAGCTGTTTGTTTACTTTGTGGTACCCTTTTGGGGGAATTTTCGTTTAAAATGAAGAGCACATGCTGTTTTTATAACGAATTTTTTGCTATTGTGCAGAATCTTTTTTTTTATAAAAAATTTTATTTTATAAATATCCCTCTTTTTAAAAATAAAACATTTAAAAAAACAAAAATTTTGGGAAAAAATAGGAAGAAAAACCCCAAACCCTTTTCGAGGAATTAAATGTTGCATAACAGTCAGAAAATTTGGGAAAACAAAAAAAATTCAATTCTGAAAGTAAAAGTTAGGAAAAGTTTAAAAAGGTTTTTTTTTTTAGATTCATTTGAATTTTTTTTGTGAAATCCCTGACATTGAAATTTTTTTTTGTGCTTTGAAACAACTTTAAAATTACATAAATAAAAAAAAACATAATTACATAAATTTTGGGTTTCCAAATCCAGGATTTTAACAAAATTGTTAATAAGGTTTTGGGTTTTTTTGGTGTTATTAAAAAATTTCTTAAAACCAAGTTTATTTTAAAACAGTAGTTAATCAAAAAAAAATACAAAAAATTTTATAAAGTGAACACTAGGGTTTTTTTTATGAGGTATATTAAAAAAAAAGCAGTTATGAAAAAAAATTTTGCATTTTGAATTTGCCACCCCCACCAAAAATGGTTTTGCGAGTCCATGCATAAATTAAAAAAAGCAACATAGAAAGTAGCCAAAAGGGTGTTTATGACGTTAGCTGCTTTTAAACAATAATGCAGTAATAAATAATAATGGAGGTCCGTACCGCTTTACCCATGGTACCTGGCAAAAGGGCCCATAATTCCCCTAAAAGTTCGTTACAGCAGCTTGTGGGGCACCGTGGAAAAATTTTTGATGCTAAAAAAATTATCGAGGGAAAAGCCTGGGAAATTTTTAAAGGGTATGTACATTTTCAATAAGTGTTCAGAAAAAGACGTTAAAAATACGGGAATGGAAGTTGAAGGTGACCTTTTTATCTTCCATCGCTCAAAGGATTTCAAAAATTTACGGGTAACACAATACTTGAACTATAGGGAAAATTAAAACATGCAAAGCAGTTTTTGAATCTAAACTTTAAAGAGATGGAAAAAAATTAAAAATTAGAATGTAAGGGTTTTGTTGGAAAAAAAAGGTTGGGGAAAAACTTAGTGTATTAAAAAATTTAAAAAGGGAAAGAGCTCAAGGACAAAAAATCTCTTTTGGAGGCGTAATACATTGAAAAGATGGGAAATAGATAAAATTTCAAAGATACAACGTTTTGGCTATTCAAAACAACTCAGTAAACCCTTTTCAGCCATAAGGCAAGCTTTTTAAGGGTTTTTTTTTGGTCAAACCCCCCGGGTTTGAATCTACGACACGGTTTTTGCCCCATGGGGAAGGGGACTTTTGGTGTAGTTATAATATGCCCATACTGAAAAGGTTCAATATTTTAAACCAACTTACCCAAATATATAATTTTTAAATTAGGGAATTTTTCATAAAAAAATATTTAGGGGGCCCCCAGTCTTTAACTTTTTCCCCAGATGCTTTTTTGATAAAACTCAAAAATTTTTGTGAAAGCGAAATAGTATTTTCTTTAAATTTCCCAAAAATGTATTTGTGAACTTTTTAAAAATGGGGGCATGAGGCAATGTCTTTTTAGAATCAAGGTTTTATTACTAAATTAAAAGTTTTATATTTAAAAATTCAACCCCCTGGGAAAAAATGTCGAAACGGAAGATGGGGGGGTCATGCGTGCATTAAGAAAAACAAAAAAAAGCAGTTTTTCCCAAAGAACCAAAGAACCTAGAATTAAAAAAAAACAATTAAAAAAGTAGGCAAGAAAAAAAATCTTGGAGATGACACCCCCGCAATTCGTTTTAGTTCTGGTTGGGATTAGTTAATAGTAAAATTTTACTTTAAATCTCTATTTCTCAAAACTGTAAATTTAAAAAAAAGGAACATTTTAAAAAAACTACTTATTTTATACCTTGAAACTTTGCAATTTTTAAACATATACAAATAAATTTTTTTTAATGAAAATTTTGTCAAAATTATTAAAAAAATATTTATGGATTAAAATTACAAAATTTTTTCACGTTTTAAAATTTTGACGTGTTACCCCACATATAAATTTTTTTAAAAAAAACAAAAAAAAATTTTTAAAAAAATTTCCATTAAATTAATAAAAAAAAAACAATGAACAAAAAAAATTCATGACTGTACAACCGCCAAAAAAATTTTCCCTTAAAATTGGTCATTTTAACATTAGGGAAGGGGGTGCGCGGTGCCCCGTCCGCTTTACCTTGGGGGCAGCGGAGCCGAGGGTTTGGTATGGGATCGTGGGGTGGCTTTGTCACAGTTCGGCCCCAACCACGAAGCCGAGGGTGGGCAGCGATGCACGCACACGTCGAGAGCTAAAACGTCCCCGTTTGGGGTGGTAATTGGGAAGTGGTGCCAGCTCAGGTGTCATCCCCACTTACCCTGGTTCTCATGGGCCGTCGCCAAAATCGTGTAGCTGAACAGTACGTTAATATTACCCCCCACTCCCGAACCCAGTGGAAAAAATTGCATTGGGGAAAGATAATTTTGATTTTGGTTTTAAATCAAACAAAACTTTAATATATATATTTACAGAAAAGGGAAATTTAAAAAGGGCATGGTACGATTTACAACGAAAATTTTTTTTTTGAAAATTTTTTGGGTGCCTCCCCATTTTATATATAAGTAAACAAATTTTTTGGGTTAAAATTTTTCATGTAACCATTTAATTTTTTTGGGAAAAATTTTTAAAGGGTTTTAAAATGCTACTCTCTTTCCTACAAAAAACGACATAAAAGGAAATCTGGTTTACAAGTATGTCAAACATTATAAACAAAAGATGGTTTGGGGGGAAACATTATTAGTATTCTACAATACATTTTTTTGAATCAATTGAAAATTCCTAAAAAATGCATGCATTCTAAATTCAATTATTTTTTGAAAAATAAATATTGATTTGATTCAAAAATGCATACCAACCTTTGTTCCAAGAAAAAATATTTAAGCATTTAGCATAATAGAAAAAAAGCCTTAGCATTTTAATTGAAGACAAACTAATTATTTTATCTTTCTGAGATAAGTCTGTTTAAAGTTTTCGTTTGACATAGGTATATGAATAAAAACGAACCTAAAAGTCATCATAATTCTGCATTTTTTAAACATAAAGCTTTCGAATTTTGTGACTCATTGTTAAGTATATAAAAAATAATTTAGGCTAAAAAAAATAAGATTTGATTTTTTTGACCGATTTTTGTCATTTGAATCGTATTGTGTCCCTTTAAATTAAACAAATAAAATATGATAAAATTTGTATTAAAAATCATAATTAATATTAAAAAAGATCTAAATATCTATGCACTTTTTTTAGTGATGCTTCTTTAAAATAAATTATAGTTTTAAAAACTAAAAACACAATTTATATATAGTTAATCGAACTAAAAGTAAAATAATTCTTTAAATAAGATTAAAATGATTAACGCGAGAAAATTAAGTCATTGAAGTAAAAGCGCGGGGTGTTTGTATTTCATTTTATAAAATCTGCATTTCGGAATAGAACTAGTAAGGAATTATAACAAATGATATCGAGCATCCCCCGCTTTTACCACAATGACACCAATTTTCTCGTTAATCATTTTATTCTTATACTAAAAATGATTTTTTCTTACTTTTTAGTTCGATTAACTATAAAAGCGTGTTTTATTAGTTTTTTTAAAACTATAATTTATTTTTCATTTTTTAGTTCGATATGCAATACAAGCGTGCCTTTTCAGTTTTTTAAGCTATCATTTATTCATTGATGAATTCATCTTAAAGGCGTCACTTTTTAGAATCTGGAATACCCACTATCCCGACGTACTGATGAATTTAGAATTTGGAATATCCACTTAAACATCACACAGTGGGCGATGGCAGGGCTGTGGGTCAGCCAACTGAAGAAAATCTGGAAGAGCTAAGTTTGAAATATTCAATGTAGAAGAAGGTGTAAAGTCAATGATATTTGTCACTAAAAAGAGCTCAATATTCTTTCTAAAACTTGCAACAGCATTAGACATAAAAAAACACATTTTGAATCGAATATGTGAGAAATTATTTAATCGTGACCCTCTGAATCAATTCTCAGTGACGCAACCTCCTCTTTTACACATTGATAACACTTTTTGTTGTATTAGTATAAACCATGAACGTTATCGCTTTAGGGTTGTAACTTAATCTTCTAGTCGCCAAATCTGAGAATGAGAAATCGTTAATCTGGATGATCCTGATCAGGAAAATGGAACAAAATTATTAAATCATTGTTTTGTCGTCGCTCCTTCACAAGTATGCGAAATTTCGAATGAATCTGACCTTTTAAAGTAGATAAAAATAGAGTTCAAAGATTCCGTTACATACGAGTGAAACTTATATAAGCGTGTTAACAAGAACATAATTTTTATTTTAATATCGCGGGTTTGGTTGATTCATTGATTGATATATTAACATCGCACTTTGAAGCTGCATGTGGAATATTCGCGACGGACCTCACAATCTGAAATCTCGGTCGACTGACGAAGTTGAACTGACAAAACACTTTCCAAACTTCCCCACCACGTCAACGTGAGGACTTTACACCCTATTAAATTAAAATTACATCAAATTTTCCAAATAGTAAGTCTTCAGTGGCAGCCACACAAAACTTGAACACGCAGTTCACGAGTTCGCGACCTACCATGCCCTCTCGTCTACCACAATCATTACTGTGGAAAAAAATTGTCACTTGGTAGATTTTTTTCTCTAGCGAATTATATTTAATATGAATTGTCTTACACACACACACACACACACACACACACACACACACACACACACACACACACACACACACACACACACACACACACACACACACACACACACACACACACACACACACACACACACACACACACACACACACACACACACACACACACACACCAAAACTGTGCGCATTGTAATTGGAAATTTTAATCTACTTTTTAGCATTGAATAAATGTTTCCTTTCAAATGAGGCTGTGGATTGGTAATTATCATTGCGGACCTAGTACATTCCCCGGAAGCTGGTATCACTTTTTAGTGTGGCACCGTATAGGTGGATACCAATATCCCCAATGTAACTCTTAAACCCAGTTTCCTCTCCAAAGAGCGGTACCTTTGCTTTGACGATGTGAAATTGAACTAGAAATTTTATTTTTTTGAGATCACCTAAGCAGTTTTGCCGTCCCAGACAAAAATGGAAAAGGCCACCCATCCTATCTCTTATTATTTAAAGTCTTAAGAAAATTCAAAATAATTAGATAGTTAGGACATAATTACTTGTTATTATTCCAAACGAGTGAAATGAAAGAAGAGAAGGAATCGTCTACTCTTAAGCAGGTAAATTTCTTCGAAAAATAGTTTACTAATGGGGAGGATCACAAGCGTTTGTTTTAACTTACAGTAACTACACTCAAGACTAAAACAAAACATCTCCTGAGGCTCTCTATCTACCAAAACCTCTTATTACCCTTGTCCCCTTTTGGATAGCTGAAACCGGACATCGTATGGGTGAAAGGAATGTCCGTTGTGACCCCACTCCTGGATGGAGAGATAGTTACTAGTGAAAAATGTGTAAACATATCAAATTTCATGATTTAACATACACTCGAGCACTTCAAGTTTCAACATGAAAGAAAACTGTCACTAAATATACAGAGTACAAAATAAAAATAATAAGATACGTTAAACGAAATACCAAATTCTCCCCCAATGTTTCAGAAAATGCATCAAATTTTTTTGTAACAAAAAAAAAAAATATCTGAAAATATTTCAAGTTTGATCCAAATGCCACCCTTAAAATTTGCCACACCGGGAATTGGTCCGGCCCTAGGGCCGCCCCTAAAGCAAGCCAAACAGGTATTCCAGGGATCTTTAACGTTCCATATATTCATACGACATGGACACTGTCGATTTTCTGCCTCATGAAAATCCTTTTACTTGGGTAGGGCTCGAACCCGCAAACTTAGGATACAAGGCCAGTAACAAATTACGTCTAACCAATTACGCCACCCAGCCGGCATTATTGAATTAATAAACACTTTTCTTTATGTTATATATACATAAAGGGTAGCCATAATTAAACTGTGCAAGTGTTCAAAGGGTTCTGGAGAGAAAACTACCAGGAATATTACAGTGAAATTTGGTATCTACACGTTTCAGAACATGCGCAAGTCAAATATGCAAGAAAAAACACGCCTTTTTCACCCGATAGATGGCACTGTGCCGTATTTCAACGCTCACCAATGGCATACACAACTTCCAAACCCGATAGACAGAGCATAGGGACATTCTAACAGGCATATAAACAATATAAAACATCCCTTACAGTTTTTCAAAATTTCATACAATTCGCTTCAGTAATTAATTTTTTGCAGTATATCATATGTAAACAAAAATTAACGTAAATTAAGATCACAGATTAAGCAATCCATAAAGAGGCTTTGGAAAAAAACTAAATCATTATTTATTCAATGAGATTATCACATGAGGGGCTCAATATGCGAACCACCAAAAGCAACCACATGCTGAAAACCAAAAACAGCATGGTTCACCGTCGCATTTAAAATCCTCACGTGTCTCGTTATGCTAGATTTCAATTCAGCAACAGAAGCATGTCGTTCTTTATAATCCATATCTTTCAGATGTCCCCACAGATAAAAATCGCAAAGATTAATGTCCGGTGAACGTGGGAGGTCCAAGTGTTTTCGAAATCTCTGCTTATGACTTGGTTCACACCAAAGGTATCACGTAGCAATTTTTTAATAGATTTAGCGATGTGAGACGAGGTGCTCTGCCCTGCATAAATATCGTGGGTTCTAAGCAATGTCTCTCCTGAAATGCTAGAATCAATTGTTCTATCAACATCACCCCATAGCTAGTCCCTGTAACACTACAGCGTTTGGGAGCACTTGGAGTTCGGGTCTCAAAGAAATATATGGGCCCACAAGAAAATCACATTCCACATAATTGTTGAATAATTGCTACCATTCTGATAGAATATTTTCACTAACAATGTGGGTTACTTCTTATTCAGAATCATGATTTGCAATTACTCAATATGGTCTTGTTTTTGCATTGTTCTATGGGCTTAAAATTTGCATGTATGCCGTCGATAAGCATTGAAAACACAGCACAGCGCTAACTATGGGTGAAAATGGTGATTTTTTTTTTTTTTGCATATTTGATATGCTCATATTCTGAAACGTGTAGATACCAAATTTCACTGGAATATTCCCAGTAGTTTTCTCTCCAGCACCCCTTGAACGCAGTTTAATTATGGCCACCCTGTATATATATATATATATATATATATTGTGACATCTCTCGCGTTCTTCTTCTAACATAACTCCTAAGTTCTTTGACGGCCACGATTAATGGCAAAACTTTTCCAACCCAATACCAAGAAGAGAAACGGAACGAATATGCAAATGAGATATACTTTAAAAGGATAGAAGGTTTGGTGAGATAGGACGGCAAACCTAGAGATAACTTAGTGTGGAATCGTTCGGAACAAGTGTTAGACGTCCTACAGCCCTGGAAGAAGGATACGCTCATCGCAATTGAATATAATAAGGATTAAGAAAGCCTGAGTCTTCTCACCTACTATTAACATAATAGGAATTTCTTCAGCCTAGGAAGGAAGGTGACTCTATAAAAGATAATATTTTGTATAGGAAGTTAGATTAGACAGTTAAATTATTATAATTAAGATAAGTGATCTAGTTGTGCGATCGGGACTTGAATTTAAAAGTTTAATTGTTGGCTTATTCTCACTTTAAGAAAGTTGTTAATTAGAATTAAGTAATTTAAGTTATTCTTAATAAAAGTTGTGTTAAGAATCCGAAATGTCTCATCTCATTTAGATAATCCCACACCTCTAGCTTACGCGAATCACCCCAGACATAGTTATCGCAGGATGGCTATGTCTCAATGGCGCCCGAACTCTTTTAATTCCAGGTTAGGTAATGCAGGTGGATGTAATGTATTACCTGAAATGTATTTTTCAGGGTCAGAGAACATTACAGAGTTCCTTGAAACAATAGATAACCAAATACAGTTACTTGAAATCCCAAGTAATCTGTCATGTGCTTACTTGAAAAGTCATCTCAGGGGGCCAAGATTGGTACTCAATATTTGATGGGTGGTGAAAAATACAGCCACGGATTTAGAGCAGCTCAAGGCTGAATTAGCGAAAGCTTTTCCCGCAATCAAAAATAAGAAAGAATTGGAAGCTAGATTTTTTGCTTCACAGCAGGAAGAAATCAGGAACCCACTGATTTGTGTACGATTTTTTAAAAAATAGAGAAAAATTTAGGAACAGGAATGTCCCAGGCAGAATTGGTGGATCATATTTTAGTTCGACTCGAACCACAGATCCAGGACTACGTGGAAGTGCGCAATCCGCAGAACACGGTACAACTTTTGGAAGTCAGCTAAATTCGAAGAGAGGTATTCTTGCAAATTAAAAAGAGGTTCACAGAATAATGATAATGTAGAAAGACGAGGTCAAAACGCGCATAGGATGCCTAATTTTGATGCTAATGGTAGAAACTGGAGAAATTCTGAGGTTGGACGTAGACCAAATAACGGTAGAAATGATTTTTATGAGAATAGCCGTCAAAGTAATAGAGGGTTCGAGAGGAATAGATTTCAGAATAGTGATCAGAGATTCAACAACAGGGGTTACCAATTTCGAAATGAGCGAAATGATAATTTTAATAGAAGGGACCGTAGAAATAGAGGTTCGAGTGAAAATTTCAGTCGAGGCGATAGGATGCAAAGGGACGATTAAATATTGTAAAAGTTAAAGATCAACCCCAAAAAGTATCGACAAAAGAAACACCAATTTAAACTTTCTCCGATATGTATATCACCCGTAGAACTTCCCCACGTTCCTATTTTATTAAATAACACATTTTTGAAAGCGCTATGGGACACGGGAGCAGATAAATCATTTATATCGGAAGAAGTATATAGAAAATATTTTTTATAAGCAAATAAAAAAACGAGAGCCCAGGTAATAACAGCACAGGGTGCGAAATGCCAAACATGGGGATTGTAGAATTGAATATTCGCATCAGACAATTTGAAAGAACTTGGTCATTTCATGGTTGACAGATTTGGAATACCCATGTATTCTCGATATTGATTTATAAGTGGATCAAAGATTATTTTAGATTTTGATCAGAAATCGTGAAAAATTTAAGATTCGCTGGTTGAAGATAATAGGGTAGATAAAAGGGAATTTTGCGAGTTAATGGGTCAGAAAAAGAAGTTAAATATTATGACTAATGTTTTATCGAAAATAATGTGGAAAGTATAGTGAGAAAAAGTTAATGTGCCATAATCAGGGATTTAGTACTTACTTCCGGGAACAGTTAATAACAGAACAGAAAATGACCCAGAATTAGGTCATATCTATAGATATTTAGAATACCCGGAAGATAACTCGGTTAAAGCAAAAGATATGTGAGAATTGGTCCCACGATTTCCGCTTAATTGAAGGCTTGTTATTTTATGCGAAACACGCAACGTCGTTAGGTGAAATACTTTATACATTCCAAAATCTTTAAGGAATGAAATAATGAGAGAATTTCATGACAGGCCAATAGCGGGATACTTGGGAAGATTTAAAACGTATCATAAAATTCGGGACGTTTGTTATTTCCGTACATGAGAAAATTCATTGATCAATATGTCTCTACATGCCATTTTGCCAAGTTAATAACTATAAAACGCGTTACCAGCTGGTCGAATAAATCCAATTATATCAAATTACCCAAAAATGAGATAGTGACGTTAGATTTGTTAGGCCCGTATCCTATATCGAGAATAAGACGTAATCGCTGTATTTTAGTAATAACTGATCATTTCAGCAAATGGGCTGAAATTATACCTCTTAAAAAAGCCTCGTCTCGTATGATAGCGGATATTTTTTTGATAACTTTATATCGCTTTTTGGAGCTCCAATAAAATTAATAGTGATAATGGTCCCCAATTTATATCCGAAATTTTTGAGCATTTAAGTGAAAGATTGGGGCATAGTGAAGACTGTTGCATATGACCACAAGCAACCGGACTAAAAGAGTTAATCGAGATATAGTACAAATGATTACAAATTATGTTAATGATCAACACGATACTTGGGATCAATTTACGTGAGTTTGCTTACGCTATTCGTACGGCGGTGAATGAAACAACGTTAAAATCACCTGCTGAATTATTTTGGTCGAAAATTGATTACCCCATTTCAAAATTAGTTATGATTTCGGAGGGTTTCGGAATTCAAAGTACAAAATATAGAAAGATTATTCAGGGAAGCTAGACTAAGTACAAAAAACTAAACAGGAAAGGTGGGAAAGATATTATAATAGACGAAGAAAAACAAAAAAATTAAGGTAAATGATTGGGTCTTATTAGAAACACACCCTTTAAGTTCAGCAGCAAAAAAAGTCTGCGCTAAATTTAAACAAAAATTTGAAGGACCTTATAGAGTATTAGAAGTAAGAAATAACAATAATATTGTAATATGGAAATAAAAAGATTAACGGTTAACGTTGATCAAATAAGAATATATCGTCATAGGAAATGTGACGAGGTCGAGTTAGGAACAGGTAGCCCAGATAGTATCAGATCACGTCAGGAAACGAGTACTTCGAAAATGTACATCAAGGATTAAATGAGTCACACTATGGGAAAGAAAGATCTGCGGTGAAACGTAAGTTAGAGGCAAAAGGGATTAATCGCCAATCAAAACAATATAAAATACAGATAGGACCGATAAACGCAGATCACTGGTCAGATCGCTTCCTAGTTCATTTAAGAACGACAGGAAAAGTAAAAAGACAAAATTCGATAAGGGAATGAAGAGATCATATGGATCAGGGGCAAGTGGACCACAGAGAAAGTGGCACAAAAAGGGACACAATAATATTAACAAAAGACCATTATCATCCAGTACTATTTATATAAGTAGAAAGAAGAACAAGACGGAGACAACTGGAGTTCAAGATGGACTGAGATACAACCTGCGTCCACGCCAAAGAAACGATCAGGAGTCCCGACCGGCCAAGGAAGCAACAGGGAAAGCAAGGAAAATCTGACAAGGAGACTACAATCCCTACAGCAGGCAACATAAGGGAATTCCAGTGCAGCCGAGAAAGAGAAGGGGAAAAAGAACAGTGGTAGCACCTCATCAATGGACGTCATGGTGGGGACTGAATATAAAAATCAGGTTGTATTGTTTCATTTTTTTTATGATCTTTCCAACAAGTGGTCGGAAGAATTATCAAAGAAAGAAATCTCGGGGTGTTAAAGTTATAAGCAAGCAAAAATTGACATACAATGAGTGTATATTTATTTTTGAACTTTTTACTTGTTAAAAATTTTTCTCTTTTGGAGAAAACAATTGTAATTGCACATTTGTTTGCTTCGATGTATGACTTCGTGAGATGCGACAATTCCTTTGGTTATTTGTTTTAATGGTTTATTGAAAAATGTTTGTAATTGTATAATAAGTATATATATATATATATGTTGTTGTATTGTTCCGTATTATGAGGCATCTGGTTCAAGGAAACGCGGCGTAGTCAGGCACTAACAATAATATTAAACGGTGCGCGGCTCATTGGGAGTTTTGTGGAACCAGATGTGGGGATGGGGTGAAAATTTATTGTGATTTACAAATAATATATAACGCATAAAAATTGTGAAACTTATTGGTATTATGTAAACATAAAATTTGGGAAAAAGTACCTCAGAGAGTTTTCATTTCAGGGCGACAGACCCTGAAAATTGTAGCAATAGATGATAGGTAACTTCAACACGGAAAAAATGGAGCAGGGAAAATTTCCCGCTCCATATGAAATGATGGGTACGGATGCAAAGTTTGGGTCTCGCACCCAGGAAAAATTTAGAAAATTTAAGTGTATAGTTACTTTAAGAGTATATATGTAAAAAAATGAGAGTGAACCAGAATTAAACAGCAATTATTAATGTTGGCCTAGTTAATGGAATAAAATTTATTGTCACGAGTTTAAATTTAAAATTAAGTTGAATATTAAATTTAATTCTAGGATGAGTAATGAAAATTAAAGTCAAGATAAATATTGGAAATTATAAAAGTTTAAAAAGAGGATTCAAGATTAAAAATTTTAAAAAAAACTTAGAAAGCGAAGAGATTCAGAAATAAAATTTAGGGGACGTAATTTATTAGGGCATTGAGAACCCTTAAATAAATCACGTTTTTCTTCTTGGAGGGGGTTGTGACATCTCTCGCGTTCTTCTTCTAACATAACTCCTAAGTTCTTTGACGGCCACGATTAATGGCAAAACTTTTCCAACCCAATACCAAGAAGAGAAACGGAACGAATATGCAAATGAGATATACTTTAAAAAGGATAGAAGGTTTGGTGAGATAGGACGGCAAACCTAGAGATAACTTAGTTGGAATCGTTCGGGAAAAAGTGTTAGACGTCCTACAGCCCTGAAGAAGGATACGCTCATCGCAATTGAATATAATAAGGATTAAGAAAGCCTGAGTCTTCTCACCTACTATTAACATAATAGGAATTTCTTCAACCTAGGAAGGAAGGTGACTCTATAAAAGGTAATATTTTGTATAGGAAGTTAGATTAGACAGTTAAATTATTATAATTAAGATAAGTGATCTAGTTGGGATCTGACTTGAATTTAAAGTTTAATTGTTGGCTTATTCTCACTTTAAGAAAGTTGTTAATTAGAATTAAGTAATTTAAGTTATTCTTAATAAAAGTTGTGTTAAGAATCCAAAATGTCTCATCATTTAGATAATCCCACACCTCTAGCTTACTCGAATCACCCAAGACATAGTCATCACAGGATGGCTATGTCTCAATATATATATATATATATATATGTGAAGTATTGTAGTAACGTTGGCCGGTGTTGGGGTTTGTTGTCATATCTGGTTTATTAATGACGTCTTCAGAATTGAGTTTTATCTTTTATTTTGAAGCACACATAGTGTAACTGGTCAATCACTTTATATATCGACATCTATTTGTTAAAAAACACGTAAGCAGACACATATAACAGAAGCGACATCTTGACGGACACAACACAAACACAATGAGCTGCAGTTATTTACATTCTTACATGATGACTGCAAGCAGACAAAGGGAGCGATTACACAAGATTTTTGATTTTATACCAGCAGTGCAAGCGCGTGATTATTACGTAATAGTAGTTCTAATTGGATAAAATGGGCGGGACAGGGATTTCGGACTAGCCGATTACGATTAAGATTACAATGTTATTTTTAAACTAAAGAATTAAAGTTTGTTTAAATATTAGTATAAAGAGTTAAAACAAAAAGGATACTAGAGGGAATTATTACATATATATATACAGGATGGCCAGGGTGTATATATATAGATATAGATACATGCAATAATGATGACGTGGCCATCATGTTGTGGTCAAGGACATGTGACTTTCGTGTCGTTAGTTTGAGCCCAAGTACCACTGAACACCCGCCGTATTAAGCGGCTGATGAACATTGCATCTGTAGAGGCTTAATGTTCTCCCATTAGAGTGTTGTGGAAGTTCGGAGAGGGGTGCCAGTTTAGTTGTAGTCCTCGTCACCTGGCCATAGTCCAGAATTAAGAGGTCCGTTGGCAGTAGCGTTCGCGCGTGTTGCTTTACAGTACACGACGTTAATAAACACTCACTCCTGCAATAATAATGACAAAAACTAGGTATTTTTCTTTAAGTTCCAAAATATTCTTCGATTAAATCATAGTAATGTTTTACGTATTATAAAATACAAGAAAACTTATTTTTACAGCTATTCTAGAAAACAATTTTTTTTTTTTTAAATGTGCCTTGCATTTAAGATGAATTGAACTAAAAGGAAAAGTTAATGATGTTAAAACATAAGTTTTTCATAATTCGTCCTTCATTTCATCTTATTTTATTCATATTTTTTCTCATTTCGGTAATTAATCTCTTCAAAATTAAATGGAATGACAAGTTTCTCGATCAAGTGTATTCCGAATTTTAAACCAAGGACATCGAGTTCTGGAGGCTTAATTTTAGATTTGACCTTGAATCTTCATCCCAGATCTGTAACGCACAAGTAGCGCTACAAAATGCATAAACTTGAGTTCTACAATACATGTACACATACATACATAAAATTACAAATGCAAATGTTCTATTATTATTTTTTACTCCAACATGAAAAGAATGAACATACTTGAATTCCATACTAACCTACGCAAAACTTAAATAAAACATTCAAACGTTTAATTTTGGAACATTAATCATGAATCAGTCCGCCCCTTTTGGAATAACAAAATATAATCTTAAGAATTTATTGAAATTCCTCTCGCAAAGAAAAGAAAATCCTGAATGTTACTTACTGGTAGAAAAGAAATTTGTGATTTTGACAGAAGAGAACAAATTTTTGCGTTATTTCAAATTAATGATCTCACGATAATAGGTATAATATTTATAAAAAGTGCGGTAGCCAAGTGAGTGCGAGATTTTATAAATATAGCCAAGAGAGTGCGAGAACACGTGACAAGTGTTTCTTCTTTTGAGTCGTGGGCTCGAATCCTGCTGCACTAAAAACTTGCTGTGTAGAGACACTGACTCATGTTATATCCATCAAGGCTTAAAGTTTTCTCATTGAAGCTGGAAAATTTGGAGAGTGGGGTTCCTGTTCAAGTGACGTCCCCTTCACTTGAACGAGACTCAAATTTACGAGCGGCCCATTCGGTATAATGGTTAGTGAAGCTGGCTGCTATGCCGCAGGACCTGGGTTCGAATCCCGGAGAAGGCATGGATGTTTGTAAATGTATAGTGCCTTTGCTGCATGGAGGCCCTATAAATAGCTATAGAGCCGCAAGTCCTCTCGTGAAGTTGGTGGAAGGGAAAGAGAGGTGAGAGTCCCCTGAACCCCCGAAATTGGATTGGAACCGAGCCAAATCGTACTGTCACCTGTATGGTGCCCAAAGCTACGATTAACGACAGGCGTACAACTACCCCCTTGCCACGATGAATTTCATGGGCTTTGTTTATTTTAGTTTGTTTTTGTTGTTTTATTTCATTGACGAACCAGCTACGCTTGTTCCATTTGTACATTTTACTTAACCACACAACAAGGAAGAATATTTGCATTAGCGCGCATGACGTTGGCGCGCATGCGCCAACAGGCTTTGATCTGATATTATTGTCGATCAGGTGGCATAAGTAACAGCAACAACAACAAAATTACGAGGTACTTCAACAACAATATTTCTCATGGGGTTCGAAGTTATATATATATATATATATATATATATATATATATATATATATATATATATATATATATATATATATATATGAGGGGGACTGTCGTTGGCTGGTGTTGGTTTATTTGGATTGTGGGCATATCCGATTTCAGGAAAAACACCTTCAGAATTAAATTTCAACTTGTTTATTTACATGCACATAACACATAACGTAGGTGGACAATTCACAGTTGTATTTCATAGATATTTGATAAGAACACGAAAACAGCCACAAGCGACATAGCAATAGCAAGCATTGACGGTTACATGTTGAAAGCAAACAGGCAAAGAGAGTGATCACACAAAATTTTAGCTTTTTATACCCGGCAGTGAAGACCGCGTGACTATTTTGTAATAAGATCCCTGATTGGTTAAAATGGGAGGGAAAGGGACTTTTGATATTGGTTGATTACGATTAAGATTAGGTTGTTAGATTTCAACCAAAGAATTAAAGCTTGTTTAAATATTATTAAAAAGAGTTAAAATTAAAAGGATGCTAGAGGGAATTATTACCCCTCCCCCACATATATATATATATATATCATGTATTGAAGTAATTCTTAGATTACCGGGAGAATCAAGTAGCCGTTTTTATCATATTATATTCTATTTCAATATTTAGCAAAGCCGTTTGTACTCCAAGCCATAACAAAACGAGTCCTATTTTCAGCGTCGATCCAGTGCGTCGTTCGTTAACGTGGTTCTTCGTAAGTTCGCTGGAGTCGAAGCCAAATTTCTTATG
The DNA here is from genome assembly GCA_019973955.1 of Trichonephila inaurata madagascariensis. Taxonomy (NCBI): domain Eukaryota; kingdom Metazoa; phylum Arthropoda; class Arachnida; order Araneae; family Nephilidae; genus Trichonephila; species Trichonephila inaurata. The sequence goes on from BMAV01018930.1 coordinate 98,669, forward strand.
TGAGAGGTGGGTTGAGTTGCTCTGGTAGGTCTTACCCCAACTGACACTTGAAGGGTTGGGGATTTATCACACACACAAACACACACACACACACACACACACACATATATATATATATATATATATATATATAATATATTATATATTATATATATATATATATATATATATATATATATTATATATATAATATATATATATATATATATTTCTTAAGATGGTTGCTTAAAAACAAGACAAACTACTTACAACTCGATAAGTCTGAAATGAATAACTTTGCAAGATATTTTATTTCAAGAGCTTTTATTTAACATCAAAGAGAAAGAGTCGGGCAGTAATATTAATTTTGAATTGCGGAGATTCTACTTTCTGGCAAGTATATATAGCAAACGTGAGCTAACTTGATTTATAGGATTATAAAAACAGATAATTTATAAATCGTATATGGAATATAATACATTCCAAAGATTTAATAGAACTTTTATATCTCTCATTTTTTTTTAAAGCTATAACAATTTTTAAACTTTGAAATTTTCCTATACCAGTGGTATTTAAACTGTGTTCCACGTAACTCTAGGGTTCCATAAGGCATACCCAGGGATTCCACGAGTCAATAATAAAAATAAAAAAAAAAAATAGAGGAGAAATAAATATGTATGTAATATGGATTCACACACACACACACGTTCTCTATGAAGTTTGTATTCTTACAAGTATCTAAAGCTCATCCCCTGTTCATTACAACTGAAAATTTTATTCATATATAATTATTTTCCAATACTTTTTAAACTTTTATATATATTATAATATAATAAAAGAATATTGTATAAAACGTTTTATCTTTATATTACTTTCTGCTACATCAGGCGTTGGCAACCTTTTATTTCTGGCGTACCAAAGCAATATACCAATATGATTCAGCGTGTCACATAGTAGAACATGTTTGAGACATTTCAACTTTCTCGATAATGCATGCAGAGTTAAAGAATAGAGGTTAATAAAATGTAGATTTAAAGTTTTATTATATAATAATTTTGCATCATTTTAAGATGTTTCTTAACATAAAAATAAAAAGCATAAAATATATATCTTTTTCTTCAACAAAAATAAAAAAAATAAAATTGTACATAAATTAAGTACTTTTAAACATATTTATTAAAATGAGAAATAGGCAACATAAAATATAATAATATAAGTATTTCCCTTCATTATGGTTAAATAAAAATTTTAATGCGAGCCTAATGTTTGCACCACTCTATTTTCATATCACAAAATTAGGGGCACAACTTGTGGTTTTTAATTTTGACACGAATCTGAGAATTCAGTTTTTAAACAATTTCTTTGTGG
>BMAV01018931.1:0-15280 GCA_019973955.1 Trichonephila inaurata madagascariensis
GATACTGTATGATCTGAAATGTAAATATACGACAAATTTTTATTTTTTTTTATAAGTATATTCATTTATTATGTTTCTATATTTGAAGGAAATACATTTTTGTTTTATTGTTATAAAACACATAATTAACAAATTTAATGCCAATTTTCTACCCCTCTTTCCCTAACCCCATTATTTACATGATGAAGTAACCTCGCGTTTAACCCTCTTTCATATTACGCTCTACTTTGATGGAACGTATACCCAGCGTTAAGCGGTGTCTTACTGTATTTTCTTCTTGGTAAACGCTATCATCTACCGATTACTCTGTTGACAAGAGGGGTGCCCCCTAGTCGAACAATGTTCCAAGTAAAGACGCGGGGTTCTTTAAAGATAATGACCCCAGACCTAAACTCCCCCCACCCACTTTTATATATCCGGCGCCATTTTGGGGCCACGCAGCAGTATACCTCCAGGTGTTGAAACATACCGTCTGTCTTCCCTTTATAGTTTTGGGGATTTGGCCATTGCGCCTTTGGCGAACCATGCGTGTCTTCATTTCCCCGTGGAATAATGCACCGTGGCCGAAAACCACTAGCCGCGGCAACTTATCATTTCACCATCCGTACAAATTTTCGCAAATACTAAACCAGGTACATACGAACAATCTACAAACACGTCGTTTCTTTAATTGACGTTTCCACTCCAAACCTAAAGATTTGATTTTTATAGAAATTTGATGCATTAGCTGCCTTTTCCGTTGCAAATTTTTTAAGTGTTAAAAAGGCAGTATTTTTTTCCCTTTTGGCAAGCTCATTGTTTTGGGAGAGGTTGTGAATATTTAATTTTTTTAATGCACTTATCTCTATCATCTACGTAGGCTGTTCAATAAGTAATAAGAAATTTTATTGCAGCGAAACCACTATCGGAATATTAATTACGTGGCATAAAAAAAAGTTTGTTGTCTGTATTAATAAAATCTACCGATAGAGGGCGTGTACAGACTCATGTTCTTTAATCACGTGCTCGAACTGAAGGGGTTTTCGTGTGCCCGAGACGTGGCCAGTTGTCGAAATGGAAGCAAAAAAACAGCACGGGGACCTTTTATATGATACGATATGATTAAAGACTGAAACAAAAAAGGGGACAATATCTTAAGACGCTTCATCACAGCAGACAAAGCGGGTTTTATCCTTAATCCAACCATAAAAAAAAAAAAATCAGTGAACGGAAACATCCATCTTCATCTACTCCCGAAAACAAAACCGTGAAATTGGCTGGTAAAGTTATGATCATAATTTTTTTTATTATGAAGGAATTGTGTAACAACACGCTATCGAACCCCGGGACTGCCGTAAACGGGTCTACTATACAAATGTCCCAAACAATGATAAGCATGTTAAAAAGGGAAAAGTGATTCTGAAATGGCTTCCTATTGCACCATGACAATGCCCGACCACATATTGCTCGTTGCGTACGGATGTTTTAGCAGCAACGTATATTTTTCCACACCCCCCATAAGTCCTGATAAAAACCCCTGCGATTTCTGGTGTTTTCAGCTTAAGAAACCCTTTCGAGGCAAACGTTTTGCAAGCAACAAATCATGTAAAAGGGGTGCGCAGGGGTTTTGATAAATTTTCACAAAAGGACTTTTACATGTTTTTTTAAAATGAAAGAACGTTAGGAAAAAGTTTCTGCTACGGGAAATTATTTTAAAAAGACCAGATAAATGATGACAATTAAAGGTATTTTTTTTTTATAATTTTAGTGTTATTACTTATTGAACAACCCTCGTATCTATCTCGATCTAATTTAATCTATCTACCTATGTTCTATCTATCTATCTATCTATCCATATATATGTATATCAATCTCTTTTTGAATTAATCCTTGGGATTTTCCTTCCAATAAATATTTAAAATTTTTATGGTTTAAATATTTTTTAGCTGCAGTTATAATTTATTTTAAAGTATGCTATCACTTTTTCCTTTTGTGTGACGTTTAATAATTGCGGGATTTGTCTCTTTTTTTACTGGTTGATGTGTTAAATTGGGTTTCTTAAAAATTTATTACAGTTACTTCGATTTTTAATTTTCTATCTTTGATAAGTAGACTGACGTTTTTACATGATATTTAATATTGGAAACTATATTGTAGTATTTATTATTTAGCATTATGTTTATAATCTGATAGCATTATTGGAATTTTATTTTTACACTATTTTCTCTTTTTTTCAGCCCAGTTGCATGTACATAATGAATTTGGCTGGCATAAAAACTACCTTTTAACTTAAAATGTCTTGTTGATTTTTCTATTTATTGTTTATCTTTTTTTAGATTCAAGGTAATTTAGTTTATGATAGTTGATTATATATAAATACTCATTAATTATTGTATCAAATGAAACATCAGTCCAATTTACATTTTGATGTTAAGAAATTTATTAGGAAACAGTACACAAATTTTACACTTTTTTGAAAGACTGAATGAAAGCATTATAAAAAAAAATTACATTGAACAAGAAGTGATGCTCTGAATAAAAATTCATAAGCGAGAAAACTGGTTAGAGGACTTTAATAAATAAAATTTTAAAACTATATAAAATATATAAGGGTTATATAAGCAAAAACTCATTCTAGCTTCAGATAAAAGTTCTCCTTCAAACTCTTGTTTAGTGTTTTTTTTCGGAAAAAAATGTTTTTTCTTAGGTTTTGTGATATAGAGATAAGATTTCGTTTGATGCTTCAGGCTTACCGATTTCGTTTCGTATCTAGGTAACGGAAAATTGCTACATGTGCATTTGCTACTGAAGAAATAGATAAAACATAGATAGCATCTGAAAGATAATAGGTTTGTTCAAAACTTTAAAAAGTTTTGTGTGCGTAATTACTTTAATGAGAAATGATACTGTTTCTTAATAAACAATAAAATTAATGAAAAAAAAATATTTTTACAAAAATACTTTTATGTTTTAATTTCAGAATCCAAAAAGAGATTTATTTTATGTTTAGAATGAAAGTTATTTTTTTAAAATTAATTAAAAAATTAATTTTTTGTTGTATTAAAAAATGTTGATAATCTAATTATTTTTGTATGGATGTACTCGTATTTATGCACACACGCATGAAGCTAATTTGAGAGATTTCAACAGAAAGAACCCAAATTTCATTTTGAAACTCTTGCTAAAATAACAATAATCAAATCCAATCTTTTGTTTCGAAACAAAGTTTTTAACAATCATTTTTCTCTTCGATCAATACACAAGTATCATTTACCTGTAACGGTTGTTACAATAAAAGGTTGTCAAGATTGCAGGAAAACGTTATTTGTGCTATCAGATCCTGCTCAATCTTGCCGTTACCAAGTGATTAATTGTTGTTTCGTAATTAAATGGATCTGGGAAAGATTCCCTTCATCTCCGATGCATCTCAAGGGACTAGAATGAGACTGAACTATTCTGGAAGGGCATATTTAGTAATTTGTGACTTCAGAGTGAAATCGGAATTAACTTCGGACTGCAATTGCAATGAACAATTGAATATACTTTAATATGACAAGTAACCTCTTCATTACATTCAGACATTAACATTGACTTTAAATGTAATGTGCTTCATTTATACAAGTTAAGATTGTAGCCTTTATTAAGTCCAACCATTTGTTGTACTGAGACTGAAATTAAATTTCTGTTGAGTGCATGATATATAGGATTGGCAAGAAAAAGTAATTTCAATTTTTAGTATGAAGCTTCCCTGCAGAAAAAAATTAACTTTAATCTGTGAAATATCTTCCATTCGACCTGTTGCCGTTTTTCTGATAAATTCATGAATCCACTTTCATGGAGTTTCTGGTCTTTATCAGCAAAAAACTCTGCCGAATTGTGATTTGAGGTCATCGTTATTATTAAGATTTTTACCATTTAAAAAGGTTTGTAAAAATTCAAAATAAATGATAATTAGATGATGCAAGTTCGGGGCTATATGGAGGATGTGACATTATTTCACAACAAAGCTCCAATAATTTCTGTATGTCTTGGTAAAGATTATGTTAAAGATACATCAAGTTTGAACCACGAACTTTTTTCGATTGATGTTATTGTAGACGATCCACTTTTCATGTCCGATCCTACACCATCGGATAATCATTTATATCGAACGTTTAAGAAACTTTTTAAATGGTAAAAGTTTCAGTAATACTGATGACTTTAAATCGAGGCTTGGTTGAGTTTTTTTACTGATAAGGATCAGAAACTATGACCTCGGAATCATGAAGCTGCCAGAAAAATAGGCAACATGTAATCAAACAGAATGTAAAATATGTAAAAATATGTAACAGATTAAAGCTCATATTTATTAAGAAAATTTTACATTAAAAACCGAAATTACTTTTCCTTGCCAACCCACTATTACAATACGTTTTTTTTTTTAATATTTATATAATAAAGAGATTTAGGTAATATTTAAGATTTTTAAAATAAGTCAAATTATTAGCTGCAGATGAATGAAGGATTATTAATACTGATATCGTAGAACTATATTATATATATATTATTGAAATTTAGGCATAGCACTTTGGCACTGTATTGAGCAACTCTTTCGCTTAATGACACTCACACTCATAGGCTGTTTTTTAATGTAAAACTCCATTTTCCTCATCTTTTGGTTAAAGTTATAAAACAAAACAGAAAATGTTTTTAAAAATAAGTTAGTTTATTTGTGTTCTTTAAATTATTGTTGACTTAAAGTATTTTTTACCTTTTCATTTGAATTGCAATATGAAATTAAGGAAAAATTTTATTTAATTTTAAAGAGTTTTGTATGTTTTCTTAAGGTTGGAAAATATTTGGTGGCAAAATAATGAGAGATATGTTTTCATTTTGCTTTCTTGTAATATTATGCAAGAGATTATTTCATTGGGGGGGTGGAGGGAATGCAGAAAAATCGAAGGAAAACAAAATCTTATAAAATACCTTTCAAAACAATAACTGATAATGTAAAAAAGGAAATATTGTTAATTCTTAAAAGGAAGGTCAATTAAAAAAGGAGGTTGAACAACTTAATGTGAAATAATACATTATTGTAGTATATTATTTCTAAGTTTTTTTCCAAAAACCTAGAAAAAAATTGTTTACAATAAATTGAAATTATTAAGATGTTTTTTATTTTACTATTAAAATGTATATTGAGGTTTAATGCAAAATGACACAAATAAACATATTAGTGTTGCTATCTTGTATATGATACTCATAAATATTGAAAGTTTTCTGATATTTCTTCTGTTGTAATGTTAGCAGGATTCTCCATATTTTGTTATTTAAATTATTGTTTAAGATAATGGATAGCATTAACCTTTTATATACATGGACAAAAACTCTCAGATATTTTAATGGCACTTCCTGGAATTCAGTCAATAAAGAGTTTTGGAGTTTAATTAATCCCATAAGTGTCAATTCACTTGCAACTTAAATAACTGCAAAATATGATATTTATATTCTCAATTAGGGCGACAAAGAATAAAATTAAAAAAAAATCGATATTTGTCAGTATTTCATTAAAAGTTTTTTTACCATACTAACAAAGTGTAAAAAATTGCTTAAAAATACTACAAATTTAAAACAAATAAACCAATGGCCACAAAACATTTGCCTTTATTATATTTATTATTACTTTTCTCTCTTTAAGAATTACAGATAGAGTTCTTAAAAAGTTCAGATTTAAAACTAGAAAATAATAGCCTAATGTTTTACATATGTATAATGACGGTTTTTTAAGGATCCTTTTCATCCAACTAAACAAAGCCACTTCACTTGCCTGACTCTTTCTTTTGTTGATTGGGAAAAAAAGAAGCATCAGGTTTGGCGTCTTTACGACAAACTGGTCCATTATTGAACCTGGGAAAGATAAACGTACTCCAGGAAGAAAAGAATTGTACTGGTTTCTTCAACATTGATTTATTTTCGAGCTTCCAATAGTTTCTGTTCAATTTCATTCTCAATGTCATTGATAGCGGACTTACTGAAGGAGCTATTCTATGTACGGGACCTTCTTTTGGCGCTGAACTGTCTCCTCACGTTCAAATACATTTGACTTTTCTTTGTAACGATAAATTTCTTTTTTATAAGCGAAATTGATTGAAATTTCTTATTTATTTCAAAATTTAAACATAAATTTCTAGTATGTCTCGTTATTTATATGTAGAATATGTTTGCATATTTGAATACAGATTTTAAATTTAAAAATAATTCTACTAACATTTATTTAGAAGTATTTATTAAGTACATAACTAATATTTATGGCAAATAAATGATTCATCTTTTCATTTATTCTCTGTATTTAAAGTTAAATATATGCATATATGCATTATATTTGAAAATTTAATAGAAGGAGGGTTTCATTGCTTCACATAAAATTTTATTTTACTAACATTTAGGGTGTTCTAAAGCATATATAACATTATTTTGTTATCTATTAGTTTAATACAAGAATTTTATATCATTCTGTGCCTAAAAGGTTATTCTCAACTGATGTTTACAATAATAGACTGCTTTTCAACACACTGAACCCCAAATAATTGATTAAACATAAAAACATCAAAAATTCTCTTATGAAGAAGTATTTTCTGCTTATTGTTCTAGTATCCAAAATAAATATTTTGTTTTCATGTATCTTTATGTGAGTATTCTTAAATTAAAAATATATATACATAAAAAAACTTTTTAAATTTTTAGGAAATATGAACTTATAAAAATGTAATAAATTCTTTAAATAAAATGATAATAAAAAAATACATTTGAAATAATTATCTATTGGTATTAATTATGTTGTGAAAAAATTATATTTTATACTTTTATGAATAGATATATTCTATCATTATAGGTTTATGTTTTAAAATTGCACACTATAGTATTAAACATACAATACACCTTAAAATATAACTAAACGTTAAGAATTTTTTTGATTTTTTGAAGTATCACAGATGGAATTTGAAGAAAGCAGTGGTTTCAATTTTTATGAAAGATACTTAGATTCTTTGTGGAGTAAGGAAAAAAAAATGTTGAGTAAAATGATAAACATAGAAAAAATGACAAAATAACTGTCGATGACTGAATTACATCGGATGTAGCTATAAAATTAATTCATGGGATTAAATTTTTTTAGAAATATTTTCTAATATTAATTTAGAAATATAGAATATAGTGCATTAATAAGAAGAATGTGTTTATCATTGTACGAATTATAATTGATGATGGATATTATTTTAAATAAATTAATATTATTTTTAAATAAATATGATCTTTTAAGCAAACATTTAAATTTTTGGATCAAATTGCTAATTAGATTTTCATAGGAGATGTAATATTTACAATTCTTTGGAAAGCAAAATAAAACGAAGCGTATGAAAAACAGGTTATAAATGTATTTTCAAAGTAGCTCCATGATAAGTATATATGCAGAGATATATTTTCATCTCTATTTAATATAGAATGCTATAAGAAAAAACTATTAAAATTGATACATCGAATATTTATAGACGCTGAAATCTATCCTTGTTTCAAAATCTATTTGAATGCAATGAGATAATGAGTTATTCTTGATAGTTAAGAATAGTTTTTAATTGACAAAAGAATGGTTGTATTAATTATTTAAAATAGCTGTAAACATCTACTCCATAATGCATATTGCTATCTTTTTACTGCCATAGGAGAAGATATAGGTGAAACATATTTATTTACTTTATTTGCATTAGTGATACATTTTTAAATTGAGAAAAAATAATAGATAGTTAATATGAGAAAATTTCTTGATTTAACAAATGTCTTAGTATGTGATTTTATTCTAATTTACTCGAATCAAGCATGTTTGGTCCTAAATTTTATTAGTCTCGTTGATCCTACTTTTAGTTTTGCCCATCTTAGTGAATGAGTGAGTGTTTATTATTTTCGCATTATAAAGCGACATAAGAACTATTGGCATCAAAACTTACAATTTTGAGCTTGGTCAAGTGACGAGGAGATACTTGAAAGGACACCCCCTCTAAACTTTTGCACCGTGCCAATGGAAGGAATTTTAGCCTTGACAGATCCAACTTACACAAGTTACTCTACACAGTGATTCTTCAGTGGCCCTGGCATTCGAACTCGTGACACGCCGGACTTAAGTTCTTGACCATCACCACTCGGCTATCACAGCCACAATGACTAATAAAAATCGTTCACATACGTATTTCAAAACAAATCACATTAATAACTCGCAGAATTAAATTTATTCACTCTTTAATGGACACTGTGACATAAAAGAAATCGCTTGAAATTAGCTTCTCACACTTTCATGTTTTTGACATCGGGTAATTCAAGTCATACCGGTTGAGGTTCGAATATTTTGTTCTGAATGGTGAATCGAATGTTTGATAAATAAAACAGTGATTTACGTTTTCAAAAATAAAAAAAAAGTCTGAAGAATTCCAAATTATCAACTACTTTTAAGATATATGATATATATATATATATTTAATCTCTTATTTTAAATTCATATAAAGAGTTCCGGAGGTCAGACACACTCCCATGGACTTACAATGAACCGAATAGCCTCCCTCCTTACACTTTAAAACTGAACAATTTACAAACTTTCACTTCGAACGGTATATCATAAACAAGGGGGGTCCAATTTCAATTAAATAAATAAAGGTAATGCTGAAATATGTAATCAAAAATCTACTTTAAGCTTAAAATGTTGGTAAATTAAATTCTAAATACATGGTGTATTTTAAATTTAATTCATAACTGTTAAAAGTTTCTATAAATACTGAAGATGTAGTTTACAACTTAAATATCTCTTATTAAAATCATCAACCAAACAACTTGGTTGCATTTGAGAACACCTTTCTACAAAAATTTGGATAATATATATAATTTTCATTTTCTGTTACTAAAATATTCACCTTGACAACTTTCTTTCTTTTTAATATCTAAACTTAATGAAAAGAAGTAAAATGATCAGAAAAGAATAAAATCGCAATGAATAAAAAAACTAACGAGTGAATCTTGAATTAAATATTATATTGCCACCTCACCTATTTTTTATTCGCCTTGCAATTTTCACGCATTACTTATTCTCGTAAGTTTTCAATAATATGCTTTCTTTCGAAAATAATTAACCTGTCACTTTAAAATTTAAGTTTATATTCTTCTTATTATTTTAAGATATTAATTTAACTATTAATTAATATTTTTATTAGAGTAACTTTATTTTTGTAATGAATACGTTTTTTATTCTTCTAAAAATTGAAAAGTTTTATGTTGTAACTTTTATTTAAGGTATCCGACTACGTTTGGAATCGTGATTTTGCAAAAACGTATAAATGGATAATATTTATGATATTTAGGGTCACTTAGATTAGGAAATCTTTATAAAATAGTTTTAAGAAGAGTATTACAATAAAAAATTATTTAAGTACAATATATTGACAAAAAATGAACATAGAATGGCCCATTTTCAAAATATTCTCCTTTTTTGAAAAATGCTTCTATTATAATGATATTTTGCTTTTATTCAGATCAGACCTCTGTACAGAGGCTCAAATAGAATTTTTGAAATATATAACTTAGAAGGGGGTTTATCCATGTTCTATGACACCAGAAGGGAGAAATTTTAAGAAAAAAACACCGATAATTATTTCAATGGGTTGTAACTCAGAAAATAATATGAATTTTTCAAAACTCATAATTGAGCCTCTGGTCAGAGGTTTGAGCTATATACAGGCAAAATATTATTATAATAGAAGGATTTTTTCACTAAAGGAGAACGTTTTGAAAAAAGGTTATTCTAAGTTAACTTTTTGCCAAAATATTATACTTAAATAATACTTTTTTGTCAAAATGTCCTTAAAACAATTTTATACATGTATTCTAATCGAAGTGACACTAAATATCATGGAAACTATTCATTTATACGCTTTTTTAAAATCACGGTTCCGAATGTAGTCGGATAGCTTAAACGAATAAAATTTTCATGAACAAGTAGTACAAATATTAGTTTCAAGGTTCTTGTTAAGTGCTTTTTTCCCCATCTGTTGAGGATTAGTAGTTATCAATCCTTAATTTGTCTTTAGCTCGGATTTTAGGCCTCTGCCTAAATTTTAATTTACTAGTTGAAGAAAGGAAGCGTGTTATTTGGGATATTATGGTAATTGATTTGCTAAAGTTAAATTAACACTTAAGGCTAAGTTGTAGTTAAATTAAGTGAACCTCTACCAATCAGCGGAGACCCGCCTGTGGCGTGTGGTGAGAGGTTTGCTTATAACTGTTTCATATACATTCCCATATTTACCCTTAATATGCATAGAATAATAGGAATAATATTGAAGGATGCACCCAAGGTAGTCTCTGTCACTTTCCTGTAATAACTAAATTTGCTCTTATTATTTGTTGAAATCTTAAGAGGACTTTGTTATTATCTAGTTAACTTATTATTTCCCTTTTAAAGTGTGTTCGACTTCCTTGATGTTTCACGCGAATAAAATAATTACCGTAGAGCAGTGCTTCTCAAACTTTTAGTATTCGTGACCCAATTTTCAATAAAAGTTTTCATTGCGCCCCCTCCCCCCTCCGTAAAATAGCAATGTATAGAACTCAATAATAGTATACTTTGACATAGAGCTACAATACGACTTTAATTATAAACCATGCAAATAATCAAGATAAGTATTAAATTTTATATAATAATTTCATTACATGCCCTTAGAGCAGCGTTTCTCAAACTGTGGGGCATCCCCCCTAGGGGGCGTGATAAATCAGCAAGGGGGGGCGAGCATATTGCAAAGTAGAAAACAAAACATTATTTTAAAAAAAATTATTAATTTACTGAAAGCAAACAAACAAAATATATTCTAGCATAATAAAAAATAAAATAAACAACTACACTGATGAATATATTTATAAATGTATCAGTACTGCCCAATGTATTTTATAATTAATTTGACTATACTATGTTAAGAAGTTTAAAAATTACCAGTAGCCCCATGGGCTTGTCATGTATAAAATTATACGTATACAAAAATTAACACTTATCTTAATAATTTGTACTGTTTATAATTAATCCTTTAACTGCAGATAAAAAGGTACGCTATACACTCCCCAATGCAATCTTTCACATAAGCTATAATTGGGAGAAAGGGATAGAAAAGAAATAAGAGAGCAAATCCTTCGCAAACACAGTCAAGGACCTTTTATTCCATTCCAAAGCTTCTGGAATAATTTTATGGAAAGCAATGACCAGAAAAGATCGTACGTTGGAAAACGTATATATATACGTCCGGGGATATTAACGCTTTGACTGAGCAAGACGTTTATATACGCCGGTGACAGCTTTAGCATCAAAGTATAGTTGTATTGAATTCAATACATTGTTATTTTATGGAGGAGGGCGCGATAGAAATTATGATTGAGTATTGTTTCGCAAGTATTGAAAGTTTGAGAAGCACTGCCTTTTTTAGAGTCCCTAATTACTCTAATAATAAACTTGTACTAAATATATTAAACTTGTTTTTAACTTAGTATTGTTAAATTAAATATTTAATGCATTGCCTAGTACTGATACTTTTATAGGTGTATTGTATCAGTGTAAACGTGTATTTTATTTTATATTACGTCAGAATGTTTTTTGTTTTGCTTTCTTTCATTAAATTAATAATTTTTTAAGATAAACTTTTGTTTTCGACATGCTCGCGTTCCCTATGTAGGATTATCAAGCCCTTGCCTAGAAAGGCGAGGCCAACAGTTTGAGAAATGGATCTGTAGAGGTAAAAATAGACAGTACAATGATAAAAGTAGAACGTGTATAATACGTGTTTTACGTGTATAGTAATAAAAGTAGTACTTCTATATAGGAAGGTTCTGAAGTTTCTAAAATTGAGTTAAACTGAATATTTTATCATATCTGATATTTTAAAAAGAAAAACAAGAAAATGCCTCTGTTTCATTGTACCTAAACGCTATTCGATACTTCTATTTTTAATGGTGATAATTTATCCTAAAAAATATCAATTTTCATTTACTAAATTAAGGAAAAGCATGCTAGTACTATTGGTAAATTTTCGTTTAATTTATAAAGAGACCTTGTGAATGAAATTTTCTACATATAAATTAAACTTTGACACAATATTTTTAAACGTAAAAGTTTGTATTAAGCGAGTTTATAGAACATTAAGTTAGGTTCTTAAATAAATGTACACAAATTCTTAAAGATCCTTAGTTTTTTAAATAACTGAAATTCCTTCGATATCAAATATTTTTTTTTGTTTTTAATATTTAGAGTATTTGAAAACCTTGAAAAAAAGAAACAAGTTAATTAAGCAATTAATTCAATATTATCATTTTAATAAGTTATTTTTCTAGAATTAAATAACTTTTAATGTATATTAAAGTTATTTAATATTATAAATTTTATTATAAATTAAATAAAATTGGATCTCAGATGACTTTTCGATTGAAAATATACTGCAGAAGTGAGTTTTAAATAGGATCTTTTGCAATAAAAAATGAAAAAATTGTCAGATTTTGTGGTTTTTATTTTCATTTTTAAATATTGCATTACTGTAAAGAAATTCAACATGTAAACGGGAGGGGGGGGGGCTTAATATGTGTTTTTTATCAAATGCGTTTGTTTTAGGCGAATGTATTAATTTTTTGATTTGTTCACCCTTTCTTAAGAAATCAGAAAGAATAACTCAAATGGCATCAGATATCTATCCTTTCACGTAAACAGCTATTTCGCTTTATGAGAAATACCAAAGTTCTGAAGTAGACGGAACTATTGACCGTTGCTCATCACAGATCTTCTTAAAGCAGAAGTTGTGGTATTTTCACAGAGATCCAATAAGTAAAGATTGAGATGTACTTTTCTTGCCAGATGTTTAGGCGAATACCCATGATTTTTTTTCACCAGAAAGAATATGTTGATCGGGAAGTAAAGATATTTGTGATGGAATAACAAAAGGGCACCTATACAATTAATTATATTACAAAAGTATATGTAAGATACAAAATACATGATCACATATGATCAAGTTTATGCAATTCATATGTGAGAGAATAAAATAAGGTTGAATTTATTTGATTTGTATGAGACAGACTTTATTACACTTATGAAGTAATAGGTTTTATTTTTATCATGTTATTATTTAGTTTTTTTTAAATATTTTATCTAAAACGTATCAGCCTCACATTTATTTTTTCAGATTCATTTAATGATATTTTATTTCGTTCTAAAGATTGTATTTCGTAAAGAATGAATTCACTTTAGATTCTTTCAGAAAGTTTTTAAGAATACAATCAAGGAGGCTGAAATAAATGGTATTTTTTACTTTAACATACAGGGTGGCTATAGTTAAATTTTTTTTAAAAATAGCATCCTACAAACTAAAATAAGTGAGTGGTTGCCACTAAATTTAATTCATGGACTATACATGCGAGATACACTCAAGGAATTAAAAATATTTTCGAAAGTTTTTGAGCAATAATCCAGTTGAATTGAAAATATTCGGAAATTTATTGATTATTTTTTATATCACCATGTCATTGTGTGTGTGTGTGTGAGTCGCAACAGAAAAAGATAGGGAAGTGCAATTGTGTAAATGAAAAAAAAGCAGCTTAATTTGTAGAAATATGTACAGATTATGGCTAAATAACAGAATTGGATCAATTGTTTATCGTGTTCTTGGTGATATAATGAAAGTTGTTTAACGTGGCTTTGTGTGTGTCATCGTACACATCAAAACTTTCTAGGAGATAAGGTAATGGTTTGTGTGATGTTTCGCACTCTGTGACATAGAGAGCCATCCTGCGATAGTATGGGCTTTAGGATCCGCGTAAGCTAGAGGTGTGGGATTATCAAAAGGGTGAGACATTTTGTAATCTTTAAAACAACTTTTATTAAAAATAACTTAATTTACTTATATTTAAAAAAACAACTTTCTTTGGGAGAATAAGCCACAAATTAAACTGAGTATTTAAGTCAGATCCACAACTAGATCACTTTTCTTAATTATATTTTAAATTTTCTGCCTAATCTAACTTCCTATACAAAAAAAATTACCTTTTTTAGAGTAACCCCCCTACCCTTGGTTGAAGACTCACCTATTCTGGTACTTGTAGATAGGTGTATTCATACTATTACTATTTCTTATAATTAATATTATTAACGAAGATGGGCATCCTTCTTCCTTTTTTGTGAGTAGGCCGCAACACTTGTTCCGAACTGTTCCGCACTGTTACCTAAGATTGCCGTCCAATCTCACTTAACCCTTATCCTTTTAAAGTATATCTTATTTGCTTTTTCGCTTTTTTTCTCTTCTTGGTATTGGGTTGAAAAGTTTTGCCTTAATCGTGGGTCAAAAAACGTAGGGTTTGTTAGAAGAAGAACCAGGATGTCACAATCTTTAAAAAAAAATGACTTTTTGTTCAGAAATTCCAACTTTTTTAGGATAAAACCCGATTTTTAAATAGCATGGTTTTACATCACGCTTTCTTTTTAATTATGCAAGTTTCGGAATTTTTCTTCCCCTAGAACATGAAATTGTTACGCTTTTTTTTTTACATTTTACTACTTGTTCTGTTTGTTTTGAATTGCTTCAATTATTTATGTATTCCGTGAATCATTCCCTTTGTTAAAATTTTAATATTTTTACATGAAACGCACCAACTAGTAAACATTTTTTGAACTCATATTTTTACATTAAAATTCCTTGAGTGCATCTTGTTTACAGTTTGAGGCAAATTGGCAGCTGATGGATATTATTTATAGAGAAAATTTATAACAACCTTATGAAATACTATTCTCGTACGCAACCATCAGAATAGCGTTATATATTAAACCTATTATTATATGTAAAATAAGCATCATTACGTAATACATATTATTCATATAAAATAAAAATGTTGCAATGTAAATTCTTCTATGTATAGTAAATAGCAATATACACTGCTGTGACCACCGTAAATGCAACACCAAGAAAGACAAGAGATAGCACAACAAAATTTATTTTGTAGATAACATGTTGACTAAGTATCAAATGATTAAATTCATAGACTTCTGTGAAGTGTGGTTCCTGCCAGAATCAGTAGCCAGAGTAGCCGCCATTGTTGAAGATCACCGCTGCCATTCCATTCTGCTGCCCACATCCTCCTTTCATTGCACCATTGGCGGCGGAGACGTCTGTGGCTCTGCGTCAAAGGGGAGACCAAGCAATGGACGCGCGGACAGACTACTCTGCTGTAAACGGCGTCGAATGGTGCGCGGAGCTCTGAATGA